>JBCEWB010244052.1:0-23503 GCA_039654565.1 Peronia peronii
CACACACACACACACACACACACACACACACACACACACACACACACACACACACACACACACACACACACACTTGCAACTGAAATAAGCTGACATTCTTCTATTTCTTCTTTACCTCTTTTATTTTAGAACCCATGTTTTCATTTCTTACTTCCTTGTCTTCTTTCTTTTGACTGACTCACTGATTACATCAGGCCTATTGTATGATAAATTTCAGAAAGCCTCCATATCAACTGTTAGCGTTTCCATCTACGTATATTTATTTTCTGGTAATTTAATCAAAAACACTACGGTACTTTTATTATTCGAAGGGCATTAAGATTGGATAGGCTCTAAATGTTATAAGTCATAGCGAAAAGTTTTAGTCATAAATGTCTTACCCGTCCTGTGTTTTTAGTGTTTTTTGTTTGTTTGTTTTGTTATACATGCTTCTGTTCTGAGCCAGGTCGGCTCTAATTGCTCAGCCTCGAGAACCTCGCTCTGTTGAGGCCATGATGGTCGATAGAGACTGCATGTGCGCGCCCGGTCTAGTTATATTAGTATGTCTGTGGATTATCCTGATTTTTAAATGTGTCCTGTTTGTTAAGAAAAACAAAACAAAACAAAAACGTGTTAAAAATTTTAAAGTTTGAGAAATTTTATCTCGATTGCGGCGACTCAGTCTATTCTGAAATCAAGCTCTAGACTATAAATTTTTCTTTATCGTGCACATCATACATAAGGGACCTTAGAATACGTTCACTCTTGTTCGAGACAGAGAGATGTCGAACTTCCCTATCCAAAAAGCCCGTGGTGGCAAGGGCAGGTTTGAATATCTCCCATTGTCCTGGTAAGATTCGAGTCCGTGACACTTTCATCGAAAGGCAGAAGTCCACGTTCTCGATCACGGTCCCTCGCCACTCCCGACCCCAATCTAACATTGAATCCCTACCATATCAGAACCAGGTGGGTCTAAGAGTGGGGAAGAAGAGGTTGGGGGTAGGGAGTGGGGGAGGGAGGGGGCAATGTGACACTCCTGGGCACTAGACCGGGAAGGGGGGGGGGGGGGGGGACAAACCTAGTGACACGAATTAATTCAATGTGTCTGTTTTTAAATATCTAAAAAATACAGTACAAACAGACTGTTTTGTGTGTTTGTTTGTCCGTTTATTTGTTCACTTTTATATATTTCCCGTGGCCTGTCAGGTGCTGCTGCCGAAGTTAACATGAAAAAACAAGTATGATAAATTACAACGAAAACAGGAAGAGTCAAAATAAATGTGTTTTATTTATTAAAATAATCATGGCAAAATTAAAAAATAATAATGATAAAAAAATACACGAAATTGAATTATTTTTTATACCTGTAATGTTTAACTTGGCAGGGGACAGATGAAATAATTTGTGAATAAATAGGATTTAGTAAAATGTATACATGAACATATAGGAAGATGATGCAAGTAAGCTTACAAGTTCTATCCATCAAATTTTCTACATAAAATTTGGTGCCTTATCATCATAATTATTGCATAACAACAAAGAAAATGATAATATTTCTTGGGGTGCTCATAAAAGTTTTGAGGGAAAAGTGTCAAATCCTTTATCGATCACAAAGCTTCAAACTGACTGTTAGGTTTTATTATTATTGCTCGAATAGAACTATGGTTCACTAGATTCAGGAAGCAGGAGCTATCTCAAATTAAGTACATGTAGGCGAACTCAGAAAGTAAGTGACTCTACAATAACTGGTCATTTCGATGAAAAAAAAAAGAAAAATGAGACGGAGAGAGAGAGACGGAGGGAGTGAGAAAGAGAAGATGGCGACCACCCTGGAGCTGTCTTCTTGTAGAGTGCAGGGTGGTATATGATGCCAGTTGTACTGGAAAGAATGACAATGTGGGCATGAAATCAGGAGGTCTCTATCTCGACATTGTATTGAATGATGTAGATCTGTAGCCTGAGAGAAAGGCTCAACAATTAATCTCACTCAGTACCATCTACCAGGTCCCAATCTAAGCCACTAGAACTCAAGTAAAACGCTTCACTGGACGTCCCAAATTGCCACTGCAAAAGATCTCATTTTTGTTGGTAAACATACAGCCACTCACACACAGTATACATACTCACACCCTCTCTCTTTCTCTCTCATACACACACAATTTGTCAATGAGAAAATATTTCTGTCCAGAAATAGGCTCGTTGATTAGACTAAACAAATTTAAACTCACTGACGAGTTCTTACTCATTTCCCCAAACTCAGACATGAACGCGGACTTTCCTTAACTGACACCCAGTCCAGTAGGATGATCCTATGGTTTAAGTCGGGAAAGATGGCAGAGAGATGAAAAAGAAAGGAAACAAACGGAGGGGGGCGGGAGATAAAAAAGAAACCACCACCGATAATAATTTCGCTTATAAAGGGCCTATTCAGGTGAGCTTACTAACGCATATCAGCAGGTCTAAGCGCCACTATATAGTCCTGGTGAAGACTTTATGAATTAAGTGTACACGCAATTTATCTGTGGCTATAGTATCGTTTATCTCCTGCCACAGCAGTTTGATGTAATTATCAATAATAAGGATGCTATCTTCATAAAATATTGTTTCTCTCATGCTCATCTCGTGGTGAAATAATCAAAAGACAGGTGGGGAACATTCGAGTTCGACAAATATCTACAATCTAATGCCTGTATGTGTGAATCTTGCAATTGTATGTAATGCAACATCTTTTGTCTCTACATTATCTTGACTGTGCCCAATCATGATCTAGAATCTTACTGAGAGAAAAACCTTGAGTTGTGTTAAAAACAAGGGCATCAAAACTGCCCATGTTCCTATTCCTTATTACACTGTAATTAATCTATATGTCGAAATTGGGTAGGGATGCCACAGATGCTCTCTCAACCAGCTCTCTCCTTGCTCATTGCTTTCTGACTCTCTCAGGACTTTGCTCAACTTGAGCTTTGTCCTAGGCAAATTGTTGTCCTCGAATCCCTTTTCCTGTCTGTCTCTCCTTCTCTCTCTCTCTCTGTTGTGTCATACATGATTGTCCTGCAAAGTCACCAGTAAAGTTAAGGTTCTTGACTTGATAATTTGATTCAGTATTCCCATAAGACTCGCCAAAGCCAGATTAGTTTGGGCATTCTCCATATGGCTTGTCTATACATTACAAGGCCCACGTGGGGCAAGGCTGAGCTATTGGGTATTTTCCTCATGGCTGATCTACATAAAGCCGATGTGAGCCAAAGGTAATGGAGTATAGCTTATCCACATAAGGCTCATGTAGGCCAAACCTAAGCTATGCTAGCTTGGACGTCTCCTATGGCTTATCCACACATACCCCATGCAGAAGAAAACTGAAATAGCTTGAACTTCTGTGAGAAAAACAGAAATTATCCTTTTCATCCCCAGGTAGGTCTTTCACTGTAATCAGCCTTCAAAAGTGTTAAAGTAAAAATGACAATCTTTTAAAGTAAATATTCATACATGTACTCAAATTAGGCCTGGGAAATAGAACAACAACAGCACAACAAATCCACTCCACCTAACAAAGAGCAAACAATTTAAGCATTTACGCTCAGAGTCCAAATGGAAAATGTGCTATATCTTGGTGACTAAGACTGTGAAAGTTTACACTCATGCATATATCATCACTTTTGCTTTGCCACTACCTGTATGGTGCAAAATCAAATAGTCTCCTTAGGCATTCATCAAATTTGATATGTCTCACATGATAGTAGCTGCAATTATCAGGTCTAATATACCAGACATGTCTGAGATATTCCTTTTGTGATGAGAACAACTTGATATTCATACACAAAACAATATTCAGATTTATGTATTATAATAATCATACAGTATCCATGTGAGCTGAACCTTGAAGTAGCTTAGACTTATCTCACACAAGCTCCATGTTTGCCAAAGTTAAGGTAGCTCACTTCTCCTGCAAGAGCCAACCTGGGGCAAAGCTGAGTTAGCTCATATTTCTGTTATCATGGATTACCCATACAAAGTCCATATATGTAGATATAAAAAATGCACAAGCTGAGCTTTTCCGAACTTTTCTCATACTCTTTAAAATCATTCTCCTTACAGGTGGAAGCTGGGCAAGCCAGATCTGTTTCTATGCCCTATCTATGGCTGGGCAAAGCCTTGCCTTTTGAAATGCTTTACTCACAAAGAATGACTAAATAAAGTGATTCAGTTTCAGGATACATTATTAAATGAATCAGTGTTAAGGGGATTTCATTGAGAAAACTAGATTTGATTGATCTTGGGGTCACAGAAGATAATTCTGAACATAAATATTTTGACATAGGAATGGTGTGGTTAGATGATTTATTTCATCCACATAAATTACTAATTTCTCTTTCCATTGAAACAAATGACTATCTATATGACAAAAATTTGACTTCAGACTCATTTCACCTGATTGATGACATTTGGAGATATAAAAACTTTTGAAATTTCGAATTTGCTGCTCCTATGTCAATTTCCACTATAATAATATCTAAGCTTGGTTTTGTCAACATACATAAGGTTGTGCTCATCCCAAGAGGAATATCTAGTACATTATATATATATATATATATATCTGGTACATTATACCTGATAACTGCAGCAATTGTAATGTGAGACTTATCACATTTGATAAAGGCATGAATATTTGCTTTTACATCAATAATGGCAAAGCAAAACTGATGAAGTAGGGATGAATGTAAACTATCACAGTCTTAGTCACCAGTATATGGCACGATTTTCATTTGGGCTCTGACTGTAATACTATAATTGTTTGCTTTTTAATAGGTGAGGTTGATTTTGCATTTTACAAAAAATTATTTCAATTTATTTTTAAAATTTTTTTATGTACCAGAATAAATTTGAGTATGCATATTTATTTCAAAGGAGCATAATTTAACAATTTTGAAGGTAGGATAATAATGAAAGATTGCATAAGGATGAAATAGAGGACAATTTCTGTTCTCCTCAGAGATCCATAACAGATGTCTTGTTATATCCCACCACATGCATTTCAAATTACAAATCAACATTCATATGGTTTGATGAAAGCGCATTTGCTTTAATGCTCAAAATCTTTTACACACTGAAAAAATAGAATATTTTTTCATAAAAAAAAAAAAAAAAAGTAGTACATGTACTATAGATCAAACCCAACAAAGTGCAAAGTCTTACACAAAATCAAGGTGCAGGTAAATCATATTAAATTCATGTATCCTTGGACTGGAAAGCAAAAATTACTTATGACACCCTCTTTCACATTAGTTGTCTTTATGACACAAAATACATAAATTGCACTACTTCTGATAACAGAATAAGAGACACGGAGGACAGTCCAACATGATGATCATCATGTTGGACTGTCCTCTGTGTCTCTTATTCTGTTATCATAAAAGATTATTTTAACTTTATTATATAACTGCTCTTGAATACAGCGGACAGCCCAATGTAAGCCAGAATGTTCCATTTATATGTGGCATTGTGAAAGAGAAATATATATTGCTAAATATAAATTAACATTTAAAAAAAAAATATGATACCCAAGTGTTCAATCCATGTGCAAATCTGACATGCTTCCTTGGACAAAACTGGTCTTAACAGAAAAATACAGTGATTACATTTCATCAATTTCAACTGTACCTGGAATTCTAAATTTACACAGTATTTCAATAATGCCAAAGATAGATCATACAGTGCCCATCAATCACTCAGGGTTGAATAGGAGCCAAATTGCCTATGGACTGCTCAACCTTAACTCTAATCCTAACCATTATCCCTATCCCTAACCCCTAACTCTACAGTGACCATCATGGGATATTTTAAAATATGACACTGTATGGTGCCGATGGATCTGCCAGCATTCGACAGGCCTAAACATGTACATCCAATTTCCTATGTCTTCTCTATTGATTCACCAGTGACAGGTAGGCACCATGATGCCTATGAAGCCACTTCTTTAACTAACATGGTGATTTCACTACTACTTTAATATAAGAATGAGAATAATTTAAAAAAGAAATGGGAAAATGGAAGGTCAACTTATCAGGTCCATGGGACAAAAATCACCACAGATATTGTTCTATCTACAGTTCTTTCATCTCTTTTTCTCCATTTCATATCATAACTTGTTTATAAGCCATAAAATTAATACAGGTGATCCTCATATTTAACAACACAGATGACAATTAGAACTCGGTAACAACAATATGATCATGGCTATATTAATAAAAAGGAAATGAATTAATGTCAACTGGAACGTTACCTACACTGAAGTTTATGTCGAGGCAGTGAATAAGGAATCAAAACCTAAAGCTGAGATATGCCACTTGAAATAAAACAGTGATACCTGTATATTGTATGTGAGGTCCAAGTACATTTACCAATCTAAGGCTAGGGAGTAATCAATGAAAATCATATTCCTCATATTGTTATTTACTTTTATCATTGATCTAGAACTTCACTATTTCTCTCTATCCCAAAACTCAGGAATGATGAAAGTGAAAGGTTTTTGTCAGAGCACTGGATTCCACTGTAAGCAGAAAAAATAACAATTTTACAATTGGTGATTCAAACAACAAAAAACACTGTTTGCAGTTTTCAACATGGGAACAATTTGCATGGCACATAATAATCTGTACAAATAATGCACAGTTAAGTGTTTATGCCCTTAAATACTACAAATATGAACATAATCCTTGCTTAAGAAGTCTTGAATATTAAGCAACAGCTCATCTGAAACAACAAAAACAACAACTAAAACACAGATATGAATAAAATATAATAAGGCCATTAATGTTTTTTATCCACTAAATTCTTTTCCATGGCAACAATTTCAAAAGTTATAAAAATATTGTGAATTAGATGTTTCACCAACTGATCAATGCAGTTTCTAGCTTTCTAAAATGGCAATCAAAAATATTTTTGTTGAAAATTAGGGACTTGGTCCATGATTTGAAATATTCTTCTTGTTTGTATGATTTGACCCTTCACAAATAATTTCTTTGCAAGTAAAATCACTGATTAAAAATACTAGTGCAAAAAGTGCAATTACAAGCAGTGAGAGATCTATCGGACAACTTTCTGGTGTATACTAATCATGTAAAAAATAATTAAGGCTATGAAAAATGTGTAATGTTTACATGAGCAAATCATGTACATGCATCCAAACAGACATCTCCATATTTATTATTGACAGTATTCTCTTGGAAAACTAGACTATGGAGAGTCATTAAATGAAACTTATTCCCACTCTCCAAACAATCTGTTCACTCCTGTGGTTTTCATTGCTCTCTTCACAATTTATTGGATCAATGAGCTCCATTTCATAAAGCATTTCTGGCAACTGACTATTTTCCATATGATCTGAAAGCCTCTAAATATTATAGGATTATATAAAATGGTAATTCTATTAAACTACCATTCGCAAAATTAAGTTTTTCTCTGTGACTGCTGGAAGATTCAGGTAATGTTCATTAAAGTGACAATTCATATAATGCTCATTCAAGGGGTTATTACAGACTTTGAACAGAATTACATCTTAGATCTTGCAGCAAATTGTTTGAACATCTCTATTCGTTTTGTTGCACTTGGGTCTGCCATCCAGGCGGCACCATCTGCTAATATGGTAGAAGAGGTGATAAGTTCTGCCATATCTGTTGCTAGGAACAAGCATATCTCGCCAATTTCTTGCCTTGTTCCCATGCGTCTAATAGGAATGGCACTGTTCAGCTGCTCTCTTGAAATACCCATGCCTTAGTGAGAGTGGAAATTGGAAAAGACAAAAATGAATGGGTAAAATTCATAGTTCACAGAAGGGATAAGGATGAAAACAGAATTTCACATGTGCCTCATTGCCTCATTTTCCAAGGATAAACCATTAAAAGATGATACACTGGAACTCTGATATTAAGAAATAGAAGGGACCAGGATTTTTATTTCTTAATATCAGAATTTCTTAATATCCAATAGAGACCATAAAAAAATGCGGACGACCCATACATTGACTCATCATTACTATTAATTATTCCCCCTGATAAGCGTCCCCTTACAAAGCCTGCGCATGTGTTTAGCACAAAATAATGTCTAACAATAACATTTTTTGTAAACAATGAAATATTGAAACTGGTAGGCTACCGAATGATACATTTTACTCTATGCTGGAAGCTAGAATAATGTGCTGCAGTGTGTAGGTTAAGCAATAAACGCAGTTTAATTGATGGCCACTCCAAGACCATTGTCTGTCCGTGTTAGATCTATGATATCGCAGAACATTCCCTAAAATGGTAAAGATTACTCCTCATCTCCCCCACCCAGCACAGCCTGCCCAAACTACTTTAGTTTCATCTGCATGGACAAAGAAACACCCTCCCCACCCCAGGTTGTTTCACCTGGGCCTGGCCCATTTGCATAAGTATCACGCAAATGTTGTCTCGCCTTTCACCATTAGTATGTAATCAGAGCCGGCGGGCATTGTTGGGAGTGAAAAAACAAACAAAACACTGGTCGCATGTTCAGTTTAACCATCTTCGGCATGCCACCACGTGGTTTTACATGTCATTTCTGGGAAAATTATTTCTTTGTAAGCAAGATTGGGAAGATTGGCATTTTGCAAAATTTCAAGATTTTATTACAAGAAAGAATAAAGAAATAAAACAAGACTGCATATTCTTTCCTTTATTACTGAAATTTTGCAACATTCGATTTTGTAATATCAGAGTTCCACAGTATGATATACAAATACATGTACACTGTATCAGTGATTTCGTTTAACCATTAAAACGAACAACACATGTGCACATTGACAAAAACTAACCCTATAAATTCTTTGCAAAATTCATTGTTACTCTACTGAGAAGCTAAACATTGCACATGAGCAAATGTAGTGTACCACCATATGGTCTTATCCTATCACTCAAAAAGTTGTTTCTGTCAAGAAATAAGTGGCAAAAATCCATTGAAATGAGATGGGAAGTATGCTTTGACAAATTTCAATAGTCAAATGTGGAATTTACATAAAAATGATTGTCTTTATATATTTTCCCTTTTTTCAACATTGTCACTCATTACATCTGTTTAATAATTAGTAAATGTCTGGATAATGAACTGAATTCTAATCTACTCCTTAAAAATATCGCCTCATACCATAACTTCTCATTATACCACAAAATTACTTAGAAAAACAAATAACACTTATACAGCTGCTGATTGAAGGGATAAAAAGCACAGATTTGCAGTTAAATATGGAAACATTTGCATGACCCATAAAAATGTGCACAAAAGGTGCATAGTTAAATGTTTCTATTTTTTCAATATCGGTAACACAAACATGAGCATGATCATTGTCTGAAATTCTTGAATAACAGAAACTACCAATCTCATTAAAAAAGAACAAATATACTTAAATATCAATAAAATCTCACAAGAACATCAAAGTTCTTAAATAATTTGATTCTTTTCCATAGTAACAAATTCAAAAGTTAAATAAGACAGCGTCGTATAAGAAACAAAAATGACTACAAGATCTATTATCAAGTGATCAATGCAGTTTGGAGCTTTCTGAAACTGCAACGAAGAAGATTCATTTTAAAAATTTAAGAATTAAATTCATAATTTGAAATGTTCAGTTTTTATGACTTAACCTTTCATAGCATGATTTTCTTTGTTGGTGAGTATGCAACAAATCTGAAGCTGTGGTTCATGAGTGCCACTTTATTGTGTTGCAAAAGATCTATCAAGTGACAGCTCTGTTAATCACATCACCATGAATGAGTCACAAAGTTTACATTAGAGTGATTGCTCTTGCCCAAATATTATCTCGGCAGCCTTCCTGGTCATGCTGTAGTTTGCATTAAAAAAAAACACTGTTTGAGTGACAATGTTCACTTGGTAGAAAGATATGTGAGATGCAAATGCTCAACAAATGATAATGATACCATCTTTCTGTTGAACTTTAGCCTTGACAACATAATCTCAAGCATGCTTTTATGTAGGTTATGATCCACACAATAGAAGAAAAGATTTTTTTCTTAGGAAGTGTTTATTGAGGCTTTTTGATTGCAACGGTAATTGATCTCTCGCACTGAAGTTTCAGCTTGAATCTCAAGTGCATCTTTCTCATTCAGTTAAGTTTTCTCTCAGTGCTCAAAGACAGTGTACCAGTTTATAAATTATGAACTATATACATACTCTGGAAAAAAGACATAAGAATGCCTGTGAATTTCTGATGAATACATAATTCTAGATCTATGTGATACTTTGGATCTATATGATGTGTCTAAAGCTTCGTTCCACTCACTTTGTCATATATAACATTCAGTATGTTAGACTCTACTTTGTGATAGTAACGCTAAGTGTAAGATGCTAAGACAAGGCAGACTAGATATAGATTACAGATTCTCGATCAGACTTTTGATCCAGATCTCATCGCATTCTATATCTTTTGTGAATTTCACTCATCATTCTGTCATACAGATCTAGGGCTGGTTAGATATCAAATTCACTTCACTGTAACATTGTGAATGGGATTCATATTAAGTTTCGAACCCTTCAAACACTCAAACAATTTTGTCCCCAGAGACATTCCCAAAACAATGTCCAAGAAAAGGGGAACACCAGTAACAACAACTCAAATCAAAATTTCATCACCAGATATAACAATGAATAACATTTTTGAGGATTCATTCATCATTCTGTGTAATAGATCTAAGGCCTATTGGATATCAAACTCACTTGACTCTGAGTCATTAGTGAGACTGACTTCAAGTTACATGTAGTCAAATAATCAATGAACAATGGAATGAGCATTGTTGACTGGCATAAAATGTTGCGTTTAGGACTTTTGATGAGATGAAAGACTTGTTTCAACTGCACAAATCAGAGAGTAAAAGTGTAGCCCAAATAATCTTTTAGTAAGTTCTAGAGGGTGCTTGTCTATTAAGGCAATACAAGTAGCCTATATAAGGTTGCTCTTGATCTTATAGGGGGAAACTGACTATCCAAAATAAGATTCAGAACAAAAGTTTTCTTTCAATTATGATATAAAAAGCCTTATAGAGAGCTTTAAAATGAAGCTCATTCTCAGACAGCAAAACACTCCATCCACTCTTCTAGCTTTCACTTCACCCATCACAACTAATTGCTATTATTGAACATCATATTCACGATTTCTGGCAACTGCAATCATGTCCTGGCTATTATATCTCTGTTTTGTAAGAAGAAATAAAATGGTCACTATATAAAATCATCAGTCACAATTTATGCTTTTTCTCTATGACTACTTGACAACTGTATATGGTGGGAATATTCACTGATGAACAATGATAGATTTGAGCAGAATCACATCTTGGACCTTGCAGCAAATTGTTTGAACATCTCTATACGTTTTGATGCATTTTCTTCAGCCAGCCAGGATGCACCATCTGCTATTACTGTAGAAGAGGTGATAAGTCCTGCCATATCTGTTGCCAGGAACAAACATATCTCGCCAATTTCTTGCCTTGTTCCCATGCACCGAATAGGAATTCTATTACTTATCTGCTCCCTCGAAACACCCATGCCTTGGTGGGAATTAAAATTTGAAAAGAATAAACATGAGTGGATAAGATTAGAACCATTCCCAATGATAAGGACAAAAGAGGAATTTTAGACGTGCCTCATTTTTCAATTAGTACACTATTTATACATACATACGCAACCACAAGTAATTCCATTTAACAATACATTCAGAGACAAACACTTATTGTACATACTCAATACAATAACAAGCACCTAAAGGAATTTTTCATATTTCAAGGATAGATTTCCTTCTAAAATTCATTATCATTTGATTGAGAACCTAAACACAGTATATGGAAGGACAAGTTTAACTTCAAGTGTGAAATGTACATATCAAAACTACTGATTTGATTTTTGTCCCTTGTTCATCACCATGGATCAGTAGATTTATCTAAATCTAGTGTGAAAACCTAAGCACTGGACTAAATTCTGGCACCGCTCTTTTTTTTTGCTTTTTTTTTTAACTCACAACAGTTCTTTTGTGATGAAAGAAAATTTCTTGAGGTGTTTGATGTTTGCAAAAGCATCTGTCTTCATAAGCATGACAAACTTTGAATTCTCCAATTTCTCAGACATCAATATTTATTTCAGGTTCAGAGTAAATTGAACTTACAGGGAGATATTGAGAACAAGTACATGACTCATGTTTGCATTATTGAAAATGCTTGTATTAACATCTTTAGAACTTCTTTGTTTTTCTCGTCCATTCCTGGACAAAAGTAAACAACTGGCTGCCTGTAGGCCAAACCACGCAGTAGGCGTTTTGCGCTTCTATATGCAAAATCTTTTGATAGAGACTACTAGTGGATAATTGACAAATGGCCAAGAATGTGACTCTGCTTGTTTATGTAACAATTACTAACACTGAATATCAGTCGACTCTTCTGACTGCCTGTGGCAAAGTAGAGGATGGGTGCCAGTTGGCTCACTCACAGTGGGCAGGACTAAGTATGGGCGAGGATTAATAGCAGTTGAGACTGACTGTATTGCTGATGTTCAACATAGATTGCAAATTGGCATAGCAGTGAAGTGGTTAAATTGGCTGTCCTCCTTTGCACCTAGAGTACCTTTCATGACTGAATCTATCAATGTCTGATGAGCACAGTCTACTGCAGTAAATGCAGATGTATAGCACCTGTATAGTATCTATAATGCCACATCAGTTTTTCTGTGACTGTTTGTAGTGTTATACTTACCTAATCTTCTCATGCCTTCAGTGTCACCAATGGGTCCTGGAGCAACACACACAACTCTGACACCCTGGGGCCCCCATTCCATTGCCTGATGCTTGGTCAGATACTCTGAGAAATGGCACAAATTTTAAATCAGACATCAAATATTTATGCTATACATGGTGCCACAAAACCCCCAAAATTAGGACTTCTAGTTCAGACTGCGGTTTCGTGCTGCAAGGCCATTAATTGTCCTCCCCACCCACCTGTCACCAGCTCAACAAGCGGAACGGCCGCGTACCAGCAAATTCCTGCTGTGACTCATAAATTGACCAACTTTAAAGCTTTACAAGTCGGGTTCTAATTCTTCCCCATCCAGATTTTAAGAATTCATTTGAAAATTTAGTTTAAGCTCTTTAGAACAATGGAAATCCCATGTCTCTATGATTGCTAATGTGAGTGATATAGATGTTTGAAAACTATGTATAGAAACCTGCATTTCTGCTTATAACTAGTTAGATAATTAATTATATCTCAAATTTCTTGCATAGTGACTCTTCAGTTTTTGTGTGATTGTGATCTTCTACATTTAAACTCTTAATCCTCTAAATTTCATAACCTCGTCCCCATTACTTTTAAAACTATAGTCATGTGAATATCATAATCTGTGCTTATCAAGACTAAAGTTTCTTTACCGGGCCCATATCGAATAGTGTTTGACATCTTTCGCGTGTGCTTACATTGGAAGAACATTCATTGGACACACACAGGGTTATATTGAATGAAATGTGTAGAGGAAAAATATGACTCAGAACAAAGAAATATACACATAAAAAAAGAAGAAGAAGAAAAAACGTATGTGTGAGATTGTGAAAAAGGACATTAATTTTGTTTTTACTATTGATATAAGAGAAGACAAAGATGGCATCCACTCTAAGTATTTATGCCAAACTTGTCTCTTCTCTACTAGAGATGTCAAATGGAGACAAAGCACTGTTGCATATAAAGAGCCAACGAACTAGCTGAATACAATAATGGTATCTGGTGTGCTTTTGATAGTTCAAAAACATCTCAACCCTATTCCGTATGCATTCATGGTGTGCAACTGAGACTAGGTTGTATCACAAGGAAACGGAACAGGGCAGAGTGAAAACGTAATAGTGTTGGACGGTGCATAGAGCACTGAAGAAATACTGTGTGATGAAGAATTCCAGTATATGTACCAGTATTATGTTCCAGTATCTCATTCTGTTTTTTAATCCCATCGATTATTCAACGTTCTCAAAATTTCTGAAACCATCAACTCTCACATATGAATGAGCGACATCATCACACATTAAACAGTTATACACCCCAACTGATGACAATCATAACAAAGTTAAAGACGGGCCTCTGACAAATGATGAAGAAGGGCTGCTCACTTCTCTCATAAAAAAAAACAAAACTAAAGGCTGATCCCCACTGAAGAATTCTGAGGTACAAAACAAAAGGACAACCTCTGGCCTAATAAAGAGTAAAGAGCAACGTACAAAAAACAGTTATCAGTATTTCAAAGCTTGAAAAACGGGCCAGTGGCATTCATAATGATTTGAAGAAATTGAGGTTCATAATGAATTCACATCTTCATCAAGTCAGCCCAATGCTTCGTGCAGCAGTTCCAACTAAATCAGTCAAAGGAAAGGCCACCAAACAGAAGTTATTGGATATTAGGATTAATTCTTAATATCACACACACAATCTATATCTATGGGAAGAAAGTACAAAATGTGTTCATAATTGAATGTGAAGTCTCCTGAATAATCAACAATCATGATATGCTTGTTATATATGCTTGTTTTCTTTATTCTGGTGAAAGAAAAAAAAAGTAATAATACGTACAGAAATTCATTTGGCGCTGGAGTATCATTTCTTGAACGGATAAAAACAACTGCATACGGATGAAAATTGCCGTGGAGGCATTATTTTCAATGACGAGGCAACTAAAGTTGGCATATACATGTATTTGCATAGACGTATTGTCTATAAGGTCAGGAAATTTACATTCGATCTGAGGCGTGGTTACGTAATTAACAGTAATTGAACATATCACTCATAATTACATATTGATATGAAAGTTAGCCCAACTTCAGAAGTCTTCCGGCAAAAGTATTTAAGCTAGAGGTCTGGTTTTTTTATATGAAATATTACAATCACTTAAGCCTAGTACAGTCGAAAAGAAACCATTCTTGCATTCCATAACACGGTAATTTAATGAAAAAACAGCCCTATAAATCAGTCTATTTTTCCGCCACGGCACAGCGCCCGCGAGGTAACCCGATACTCATGATCCCGCTTGTGGTTTCAGGCCAAGCCCAGCGCAACTAAAGTGCCATTGTTGTGACGCCATGTATAATGTACAACTGAGTTCAATGATAAAGAAAACCTTCATATCAAATAATTTCTGAATAAACATTTACTCTTCAAAATAACAAGAGCTGAGTATTATTCTATTTAAAGGAACTTATTGCACAGTGAGTAACAAAAATGCTGAAATTCATCACATACACACACATATACACATGCACATGCACACACACAAACACAGTGGAGTACGGATGAGTTGATGCTGGTGGGGGAGGAAAAATAAGATCAACTCATCTATAGTTCAACTCATCTGTATGTCACTAAAGACAACAAAACTGAAAATAGGGACTACTTATTTGAAATGACTTATTGTCTGGCATTATAATGCTTACTTCCCCTTATGCATTTTTCCACTGAGCATCAAATTTCATCTCTTCCATTCATTTTCAGTGAGATCGACCTAGCTTTTGGTTGAATTTTAATATAATACATGTAATATTATCTACGCCCATTGTCACTGGCCATTTAAGTTTCACTATCATGTAAACTGACAATGTCCATCACTCCCGGATACCAACCTTGCCTCCTGAACATTCATTTTCAACACAACAAGATCGCCGCACCCAGCTTTGTCGCCCTCCAATACTCCTCTCACCACTTCATGTTATGTTATGAAACACTGTACATGTATTACCTCTACACTGGACCTTTTTCAAGATGATAAACATTACATGCAATGAATCTATCTGCGGACGGGGTGGAGAAGGTGCAGTACCTCACTGTTCTCATTTTGACCGCAATAGCTTAGTAAAAAAAAGTGTAGCTAGGTCTAATCGGCCAAATCGCAAGTAAAAATAAGGGAGGAATTATTTACAACTTCTTGCCACCCTCTAGTCCAGCAAGCAAGTTCGCCATGATGAGATGAACAAAGGCCGACTCCCCGGGGTTTTCCTGGGGTAATGTCCATGTGTGAACTGCGGTGCGGCCGGAGAATTCCCCACATCAGACGATCACCGACACAACGTTTCCAACCCTCTTAGGTGAATTTGTATCACACTTTCTGCAGTGGGGAGGAGGTGTGCAGTGTGAGTACGAAACATCCGCGGCTAGACAGGGAAGATCGTGGATGAGGTGTGAAAAGGAGGAGGAGACAATGGACAGTCGGCCTCTAATCACATAGTCTGAGGGAGGGGGTAAGAGGGGAAGCCAGATGGAAGCAGCTATAATGATAATACATAAATCACTCACCAATAGCTGCTTTAGCAGAGCCCACATGAGCCTGTAATGTTGTGCCTCTATAGTGAAGAGTAGCAGTGATGTTTATGATCACACCTCCATGAGCCTTGCAGAAAAAAAAAAATACAAGTTATTATTAATTACTCCAACCCAACAGACTTTAAAATAAACTGAAACCAACATTTATAAACGTAGTATAATCTGTGTTCAACTTTTGCTGTTCTCGACAAAGAAATCAATGAAAAGTGGTGAAAAGATGCATCATCAGTGTTTGACTGATGTCACGTGTTTCCCTAAACAATTTTGTGAGTATGATTACGGGTGACTTTTGCTGGTATTAGTCAGACTAATACCAGCAAAAGTCACCCGTAATCAAACTCACAAAATTACTGGTCAAAATGTTTGACCATTTTTGGGTTTACATCTTAACAGCTACCAATAATGAAACGGTCATCAGAAAAAGTGAAAGGCAGGCATTTTACGATTTCTATTAGAAGATTTTTTTTCCAGACCAAACTATAAAATAATCCTGAATAACAGAATAGCAAAATGCCAAAGCACAATGATACATTTTTTGTTAAGCTGCATGAATGCAAATGTAACAATCTGTAAAGTTCAATATGGCTGAATTACTCTCTTACACTTTCATGTCGTAATGAGGACAGTTTAATTCTGAGGCAACAAAGTGATAACAAGCACATTGTAAGGCGCATATAATTAGTTGCAAACCTGGAACACCTGGTTATGAATCAATGTCATTTTTATTAAAATACTGAATCTTTTCTGGTCTTTGATGGGGACATATAGGAGATGGGGACTTTAATTTGGACAGAAACATTTCTACCAAATTTTGCACTGACATGTAAGAAAGGCTCATCAATGTAATTGTTAAACTATGACATGAAGGAGACTGACTCTCATGAAAATGAGACAACTTTTCAGCATGTGACAGAATCATTGCAGCTCAACATTAAAAAAATTTATTTTCAGTTGATTTACTCAAACACAAATTTGCATCTTCAAAGATCAAACTTTTCTGTTATCTGACAGTGTTTCAAAATGACCAGTTATTCACCTATCGTTCCATCATCTTGATGAAAAAAAATATTATTGTTGTGCTACATTTGAACACGCATCAATGAACTGAAAATATAAACTGAACACTTATTCAAACACATCAAGGATCTCAAAAAGTGAGCTTATAATTCAGAATTAATTGCAACTTGTTTCCACTATGTAGGAATTTATTTATCATGTTACAAAATATTTCCGAGAACCTATGATAGTATACCGAACATATCCAAACCTCACCTTGAAATATTTGTCATAAACTACTTTGCTGACATTGAATGTGCCCAAAGTGTCAATTTCAATTACTGTCTTGAATGCGTTAAAAGACATGGACTCCAAGGGACACAAGAAATTGCCAGCAGCACCTGTGTAAATATACATAAACATATGCACATGGTTGAAAGCAGTACTTTGTCTTCAACAAGCTTTCAGTGTTTTACTCAGTATGTGTACAGTTACTCCAGCGTTTGTAGGAACAGGCAAACAGATTAACCAAACAGATAATTATTTCTCCCTTTGAAGAAAAGTTATTGTCTTCATTTGACAATATAACATACTTTAATTTTGAACTGTACAATAGCTCATTTATAGGTGTGAAATTGAACTAGGGGTGCATTTTATGCAGTCTTCCGTGTTATCATCAGAGAATACCACAATGAAATTACCTAGGAAGGACAAACAATCAGATGAAAATTACGCTTTGTTTGATGCCTTGTTTTTTTTTTTTTTTTTTTTCAGTTCTCAAAAGGATACATGACTTACTTCATTGAACAGTGCATAATAAAGCAAAATGATAATTGCTTTGATGAAATCTGATTTACCTCAGGTCAATGAAAAAAATAAAAAATTTAGTTTCGAATCATGTTATGCCCTAAATCATAAAATCTGAAAAACAGGAGAGTCTGTATAATTTGAATTCTGATAATTTTGAATTTATGAACTGAGTTTGAACTATTAAAAAGAAGTGCCATGTTCTTTCCTATAATGACATAGTAGAACAGGAGTAACAATCAAAATTTGTACCACTTGCTTATAATCATTTAATTCTAACCCAACTGGATTCTGTTCTTATTTCTAAAGTGTGATTTTGCAAGACATTTGGGTTAAAAAAAAAAACAAAAAAACTGCAGCAGCCCATCTGAATAAGCTCTGTCTCATGTAAAACATGACTTTCCTTTCATGATGTACACTGATGGTTATAGATGTCACATTCTGTGACTGATACAACAGCTCCAATATGAGAAAGCATGAAAAACGTTGTCCCAGGATGTGTTTGCAGCAGTGATTATAACTCAGCATTTATGTTATGTAAATGACCTGTCTTGAAAAAAATAAAAAAGACGCTACACATGCAAAATTAACAAATATCCCTCAACTGTTCAGCAAAGTTTACTGGTGAAATAAAAAGAAAACTAACATTATCGGCTCTCAGAAAATTATAACTCATTTATGGAACAGACAAGTAAATATTGCATACACCAGCTCACAACACTGTACTCACCTTGCAAAGGATAGTCAATGTTTACTTGACCCATTTAGATCTAACATATTCACAAAAAATTGTCACTTGAATTCCTCTACTTTCACAGTAACCTCCAGTGAAATTTTAATTAAGCGGACCCCACTGTTTGTAAGTACAGTGAAACCTGACATTTACAAAAAAAAATGCCATTTTGCTACCCTAATTATTACCACACAGATGAACCTTATCTATTATCAAATGCTAAGAAATGGTGGGGAATTGCGGGATTTCTTTTGTTATTTCAGGATTCCAGCATTTCATTATATATCGTCTCACTTAATTAATACAGCATTTTGTCATGAGAAAGGGACCATTACCATTGACTAATATATCAATGCGTCCAAATTCTTGCAGGCACTTGTCTACTGCTGCGATGATTTCTTGTGGCTATACAGACAGAAAATACAACAGTCAAATCTTATTTATAAACTGGAAATATTTTCTAAAACTTCACAAATGCTTAACTGGCAATAGTGAAATACCAGGTACCATCATATCATAAACATATCATGAAATTGATGGTTAATTGTGCAAGTTATATACTATAACAATTCCATAATCAATTATTTGTTTCATGACAATCTTGATGTTCTTCGCTGTGGTAGTTGGTCTGGATTGAGGTCACCCACATTGCAGGAAATGGAATATGCATTATTTGGGTGAAATTTTTCGGTGATACAGTGTTCAAATAATAGATGTTAAACATGTCAAACATATAACAATAAAAAATATTCTTGTCATTGAACAGTGTTCAGCCACAGCAAACGGCTGAAAGCCTACAATATACTGGCTGAATTCTGCTCTCTCTTGAAACAAAGAAATAAGGAGTAAATGTCTT
Organism: Peronia peronii; assembly: GCA_039654565.1. Classification (NCBI taxonomy): domain Eukaryota; kingdom Metazoa; phylum Mollusca; class Gastropoda; order Systellommatophora; family Onchidiidae; genus Peronia; species Peronia peronii. The sequence continues at coordinate 19,733 of JBCEWB010244052.1, forward strand.
TTTTCATTTTCATCAATAAATATTTTATGTTTTATATCGTTCATGTTATATTTAATTGAAAAAAATCTTCAGCCTTTAACTGTGAAAAGTTTGGAATATCCTGTGACAAGAGGAAAGCTGAATGGAAATACAGAACAACGAAGGCAAAGAACAAAGAAATCTAGCAGATGAGCCCACAATATATGTGGCACTACATGATGCTGTGACGTATTGTCTCACCTTGCGTACATCTGTTTGAACTGGTAAACAGCGGCGACTTGTTGCCTTGGAAACAGTGTTGGCAGACAACTCAAGGCGGTCCATCTTCCTACCACAAATAACTGTATCACATCCATGCCTGTCAATTTTAGATTACAGAAATCAGATCACACAAGATCAGTGTCATAAATTAAAATATTTTAATGCTGACAAATCAAGTTTGCTCCATATCTTTTGCCTCTGTCTGGTCATTTGTTCACATCCATTTACATGCACATATAATTTGCTACCTCAGATATTGAATATTAAATCACTTTCTGCCTCTCCCCAATTCATAAGCAATCTAAGGTAAACTTGAATGTGTGTTTGCTGATATGTATGTATGTATTATGCATATGTGTGTATGCATGTGCATGTTTTATTTTGCTTATATCCTCCTAGATTTTTTTAATTGTAAGATTTTTTTTTATTTATACTGATATGATCTGAAAAAGCTGGAGAAATCTATTCTGCTAATATTAAACAGAATTCAAGTTACCTCATGAAAATTTCTGCAATTGTGAAGCAAATGCCTGATCCGCCTCCTGTGATAAATGCAACTTTGCCCCTGCGAGAAGAAATATGGATGAGACTGAACTGTAGCTCCATCAAAAATTTTTAAAGTTAGTCATCACTTCCTTCCTCCATCTAAAATTTAAGGAAGGAAGTGATGACTAACTTTTAAAAATTTATGGGAATTTCTCATTCTCCATGAACCACAGAGTATATTTCATTAATTAAAAGGTGACCTTAAAGATATTTTCTATTTGATAACTTAATTAAGCATTCATATGTTGTTGTTTGCTGGTCAGGTAATTATGGAGGTAGCAAATACAGATCTTTGGGATTTTTAACACATAACTCTTGAGAAAATATTTAGAGGATAAAGAAACTGCATTTGTAATCATTATGCATGAAGTTGTGAGAAACCAATATAATTCAATAGCTCTATCACAGATTAGAAATATGAGGGTAACAAGATAAATCCTCTTAGTGTGTTGCCTTTCAAACTCATTTTCCAAACATTTTGTTTTCTTTCTTATGTCATTAACCGCTTCACTGCTATGCCAATTTTGCAGTCCTGTGCTAAGGTATCAGCGATACAGTCAGTCTTGACCACTACTAACCCCCACCCGCACTCAGTCCCTCCCACTGTGAGCGAGCCAACCGGCACCATCCTGTACTTTCCCACAAGCAATTAGAAGCATCGACTTTTGTTCAAGGTTACTTATTGTGACATGAACGAGGAGATTTATTGCGCCTGATTTTGGGCTCTCACCACCAGGTCATCTGCATATCATCAGCTTGCCATGAATATCAGTGAGATTCTGCATGAGGATGTGAAGTACTGATCACTGGTCTGAACAACAGATCAAAGGGCAAAAGAAAATGGGTTGGTGGGTAGCTTACTGTTGGACTATTTGGACGTGTGTGGTACATCTTCCTGCACGTGAGCTGTCCTTCTTTGGACGTATCTTGTACTGTTGTTAGCAGCGAAGTGGTTAGGTGATATGTAACTTTTTCAAATATTGAAATAAATTATTTTTCACCCGCTATAGTGACTGTGATTGACGGTAAATTTTCTTATTCATTATTGCAGCTTTTCAGTCAATAGCTAGCTGTGTGAGAGGTGACATTTGAAAGAAATTAACAAAGATACAAATTTAATTCATGTGCTAGGAAAAATAATGTGAAGATTATTATCATAGCCTTAAATTTAAATAATATTTAATAAATCTGGGGCTAACTTCTAAATAGATACATGTCCGCTCTGGCAAAGTCTATGAAAACCATTTGTGAAAAACTGTAACATATTTTGCTCTCTAAAGTCCAGAGATATTCTTCAAGACTGATAATGGTCTAAGGTACTACCACTGGAAAATGACTTTTAAAAATTCACATGTATGCCAAGTTTCTTACTCAAGTATATCTCTCCGAAATGAATAATTATAACTGGTCAGACAATTCTCTGCCGGTTCACTGGCCTGTCCTGCCATTGTTTTGTGAAAGTCTGGCACAACAACAGAAGAGTTAAGAGAGACAGAAATTCACACTCAGCAATAACAGGACTGGGGTCTTGCAGACAGTGCTGTTGTTGAACATTGACCTCACAGGGTCATAGGTTAGGTTTGATTGCAGTTCATGTTTTCATATTACATTGCAACTACCAAACATACACATAATATAACTACGTGTTTTCAAAATTATACCTGGTCGAGGAATATCCACTGGCGAGACATCCGCCAACCGGAGGCTAAAAAGCACACAGTGTACATAACATATTCATTATTATCATGAACCTCAAAGTCTTTAGGCCTAATTCAGTACAAATTTAAATTTATGATCTTTTCTTTCGTCCTTCCCTACTTCCTTGCTTGCTTCCTTCTTTTGTTCCGTCTTTTTATCTCCCCTTCCGGACTTTATTCATCTCTTCAAGAGCAATCTTAGATAAACTTGAATGCGTGTATGTATTGGTATGTATGAATGTGTGTGTGTGTGTATGTGCTTATGTTCATGTTTTACATTAATTATTTTCTCCAAGACTTTATTTCAGTCATAAAATTCTCACACTGAGATCTGAAACAAAGCATCATGTTCTTCTAATGTTAACCCGAGTTAATGTTTGCAGGATATCAGAAAGGAAACACCTTTCTCTAAGGATCTAGTGTTGTAAGCTATTTAGTATCTGTGCAAGAGATAGACAGAGAAATATGAAGTCCTGTAAAGTTTGTGGAGTTTGTCCTGTTGGTCTAGATATTGTAATTTATGTTCTGGAGTGTGAACTGGAAGAGGAAAATAGGATCATTTTACATGAGGCAAAATTTGAGTGCAAATTAGATATGAATTGTAAGTGGCCGAATCAAACTGGCTTAAAATATTCTAACCCATTCATTCAGTGATGATGTTTTGTCTATCTTCCACTAAGCACATCTATGTTTCGTCGATTAATGTTATGTTCTGGCCATTCTTCCTCCCCCCCCCCTTAGTGTTATAAGCATCCTTTGCCTATTTATTAATATCTATGATCATGTTCTGTCAATAACATCTCTCCCAAAGTTAAGTGTACATTTATAGGGGCGCTGAGCCATTTTTTCAGCCAGCTAAACTACTTCCCTGTGCCACGTCCAAGAGATATAATACAAGCATTGCAAAGAGGAAAAAAATAAATTTGTCTCCTTTTTGTTTTGAAATGTATGGACCAAAAAAAATTCTTAAAAATTATCAAAATGAGATTTTTTTTTTAATAAGAAATCATCACATTCCAAATTTTTCTGAATTTCCTGTTACTGATTTTTCAAATGGCTCATTGTTATGTATAACAGTCAACATGATCTTTTTCAAATTCATTTAAAAAATCTAGACTCTATCACCTTTGAAATAAATTTTTGTAATAAAAAATCCATTGAACAATTTGACTGTTGGCCTTGAAACTTTTGCCCTCTCCGAACACTTAATGTTCATTTAGGTTTTTAAAATGACTAAAGGAAAGGGGGGGGGGGGGGGGGAAGAGGGACAACACAGCTTCCGGTTCAA
>JBCEWB010244268.1:0-23500 GCA_039654565.1 Peronia peronii
GAGAAGAATCTCACCACAGTCAGGACCGAATAAATACGTGTTTCGCATTTCCCGTTGAAGTGGCCAAGGACCGAATATATCCGTGGCTCGCAGGAGCCGTAGGATCTGCAAGCAGGCTACCTGTTGTATATATACACACTGGCGCATTTTAAGGGTTAAATTGGTTTGAGTAAAGGATGGTGGCAGTTCTACAGAAATCACACCCTAACATTTTATTGTGAATGGATAATTCACATTCAGGGATGAAAATGCAAGATTGTAAAATATGCATTATGTTTCTTTATTTTATGTCTGACACCTATATATTATATGTCATGGGAAGGTGGAGGCCTATGCTTCAGAGGACCTAATGTTTAGTGAGGTTAATATGATTTGCAAATTTGAGCAGACAGCTGAAAATGCATGTTTATGTGTCATGTTATTATCTCTCACAATTACAACCTTTTTCCACTGTTTCACAAAATAGCCATAGATTCCTCCTTGTGTGGTTTATGTGTTTGTGAAGCTGGCCAGTCTGAAGGTAAAAGATGGAGTCAATGACTTTGCTCTCAATCTTTTTGAGATAGTGCTTTGCTGTTTGTTTCCTCTGATGCTCCAACCACTTACATGTGATTGACATGGCCCCATCATCTTGCTGTTATTTCCATTGTGAAAGATTGGATGTAAAGGCAAGATGTCTTTTTCTGCATCTAATAAGTTGTGTCACATTGTAATTTTTTTTTTTTATGGCAATTACTTTGTCAGCAATGGCTTTTATATTGCCAAACTTATGCAAGGGTCTTCCTGTTTATAATAATCATGGTGCAGTTTAGATTTGATTTTCAAAAAAAGATTAATTTCTCTTGTAGTTTTGTTATTTTGATAACCCCCCCCCCCCCCACCACTTTTTTCCATCATGTTATCTTAAACTTGCTTGCAGGTGTACTTTTCTAACTCCATTAGAAAAAAAAACAGTCTGAAACCTCATACTTTAGAGATGCATGTATAGAAAATATCCTCAACTAATGTATATAATTGGCAACATTTTCAGATTTTTACATTTCCTCATTCGTAAGGCATCCTCATTTTGATTCAGTGAAGCCCTCATTGACATTTATCACAGACATTACAAAATCTGTAGTATTTAAAATTTCATGATACCAAGACAGTAAACATTGCTGGAGATGTTATCGGTTTTAAAGTTGCCTTGTGCAGGACTTAAGCTCATGTGCATTACTGAAATTTCATCTTGGTGATTTAACTGTCATAGCTCTTGTAGGAAAGGGAGTGCAAGCTGCATATATATGGGAAGATACATCCTTGGTGATGAAAAGGAAGTGAAGGAAATCTGTACCATTATCATTATTAATAATGCTTTATTTTATTGTAGTAAATGGGATGAAGATGTCAGAAATACTGATGGAAAATGAAAAAAAAAAATCCATGAGAAAATGTCATAGCTGATACTGTATGTTTTCTTTCCTTTTTTTTTTCTGATTATGCCATGTGTGCTGAGACCCTTGTCTTTCACTTACTACCATGAACTTGTGAACACTTGATGCTAAACTTATTTCAGTGCAAGTCAAAGTTAAGAGTTACATGCAGAAACATTCTGGGAATGGAAACAGCAGTAATTATTTTTTTTTACCCATAGCTAATGGCTGGCTGTTGCTGGGATTGCCTGATTTCACTTAGTAATGAACCATTTTTTCAGTCAGCCGATTACTTTGCTTTGCTGGGTTGATGTCGTATATGTTATGTCCTTTTTTGTCATCCAAATGGCCATATTGGATACTGTGCTATAATACTAGCATTATAAAAGTGATGCTGTTATTATAGGAAATATGTAAAACACAAAGTATGAAAAAAATATTGCTTTGAGAAAAAAAATATTGCTTTGAGAAAACAAATATTTTCACCACTTAATGATTTTTGAGATAGAATTTTCTACTAATCATGTTTCAAGAGGTAAGAGCACAACTTTTTCTTTTCATCTTCTTTTCACTGGGTATACTATACATTTGTGTCTACAATAGCCGGGCTATTGCACATGCGGATGACATCATACTGCGTGAACTACATATAGGGTTAGGGTTGGGGTTAGAGTTGGAGTTAGGGTTAGGGTATATATAATAATTATAGCTTATTTAGATCAATCTAAATCTAGCTCTTTGCATTTAAAAAAAAAAAATGTCATGGTTCAGCCGATTCCCCATGTAAACACAGCTGATTGCTGTTACGGCACATGCACATTAGGCTGGCTGACCTTCTCTCTGTAGACGTGTGGGAAATAACTTGATTGAAGAGGTTTACCCATTGTGGTTCAGCTGTATGAAATTAGTCTGATATTTTGTGGTGGTCAATGGAAGAGATAATTTGCCTGACTTTTGGTGAAAAACACTATGACTTTATGTGTTGAGATAGTTAAACTCCTGTATACCATGGTCAGTAAACTCCCATTTACTAGAAAAGGCCCATTTTGAATTCTATCTCATTTCATCTCTTGACTTGATGTATAGATCTCATATAGTTTCTCAGAGTGAGAATGAATTATCCCCATTTCCTATGGGGAAGATAAAAGTCCTTGAAAACCTTGCACTTGAAAATGATTTATCAGGAGGTTTTTCTTGCCTCTCACAGAATAAAAAGTTCTGTTAAAGTAAATCATCATGTTCATTTTAGCAATCTCACAAAGGGAACCTGTTGTCTCATAGAGATACTTCTGGCAACATGACAAATTTCATACATAATGCATGTTTTTTAAGTTGAGATTGTAACCTATTGTATTATTATGTATGTTTGTTTTTGTTATAGTAATTGGAAAACATGACCAAACTGACATTTATCATGCAAAAATGCATTTGTCATAGTTATTTTACTACTGCCAATCAATAGCTTAAAACTAGTATATATTATTATGTTGAAAAGGTGATTGACATATATAAATATTATATATTTGAAAAATTTATGTCTTTGCAATATGCATTGGGTAATTAGTCAGATAAATAGAGCAATGAAAGGGGAAAGTGATGAAAAAGTAGTGAGTGAAGCTGAAATCAGCTGATGAAATCCTGAGTTCCATCATCAATTCACTGCCACTCTGTTGACACATCCATTGTAATGAATTTAAATTCATACCAAAAAATTATTAATAATGAATAAGTGTGTAACATTTGAAGATTATTCTCTCCTGAAAGTAAAGTTCACTTGACTATGACTGACAATTTATTTTGCTAATTTAAGTTTTTGTTGATCCACTCTCTTGATTTCTGTTTTTTTTTTTCATTCTGTCACTCATTTCACTCAGGTAGACTGAAGTGCTTCTGTAATTTTTTTTTCATTAAAAAAAAAACACAAAAACTTCCATGAAGTGATGTTTGTCATGATTCACTATATTCCATGGTAATTCCTATTGGTGTATATCCCAAATTATCACAGCAGGATTCTAAACAGCTAATTCTTAACATATTTGTGTTTTTTTTGTTTGTTTTTTTTTTAAATTAAGAGTGACACCATATAGTAATCCTAGAAAAAATAGCCCTCACACAAATTTACCTATCTTCAGTATGACCAAGTGCATTCAGTAGCATCAAGTTAACCGAATAGAACATTCAGATACTTGACACAGACTTGAGCTACTGCCCATCTGCTGAGTAGAGCTCTAATTATTTCATTATTTCATTGACTCAGCCCATGGGTTTTGCTCAGCCATTTAGGTGTTCAGAATTTATTTTTTTGCGCCACAGTTAGCCATTGAAAATGTCAGAATTTTGTGTCTAAATGATCAACTCAACTTTTAATGAAATATATCATAATACGTATAATTGTTAAACTCTGGATCTGTAGTAGGAAACATTATTAATATTAGTACCCATTCCTAGCTCCAAGATGTGTATGACGGTGTCTGCTTTTCAGTTTCTTCATTCCAGTGTAAATTTTACAGAAACTAACTTAGATGTTAAGAATTCTGCACCACTGAAATGTTTAGTTCTATCTTTTTACTATCATTATTGCAATGCCTGTATTATTGTCACTATCATTTTGAATGATTGAGAACAGTATACATGTATGTTATTACGTATTGTATGTATGAATTTTGTCTTATATATATATGTATTAGTTTGGGCATGACTGAACATAAAAAAATCGTTTTATTATACTGTGTTCAATGATTAGTATTCCAAAACTTTTTTGAAGAGCATGAGATGTCACAACTGAGGTGCAAGTTATGTGCAAGTAGATTTGAACCTACAATCATCTTTTTTTTTTTTTCTAGTGAAACTTAAGATTAATATTTACATATATCTGTCTGTATGCAAAAGTCAGTTACATGGTGAACATTTTCAATTTTTTTTTTTGGTAAAAAATATTTTTTCTTGAAAGAATATGTATTTTTGAACTTTTATTAACTCTTTATTTGGTGTGAAATGCTCTTCCTTTACTTGTTATGTTCATTTGAAATTTGCATGGTCCTAGAAATTGAGTTTTGAGAAAGTTTATTGAACTTGTAAATTAATGTAAGAATTCATCGAAAATATTTCTTGATTTTTTTTTTTTTATGTGATTATCTTTTGGAAACAAGTATAGAAATGGTCAAACTTTTGACAGTTTAGTAGAAACTCATTTTCCACCAAAGGATGGATGTTCATCTTATTTCAAAGTTTTGTGAGTAATAATCCCTGTCACCATTCGACTGATTGTCCCAGGCCACACCACATACATAGTCCTGAGTTATGCCTTTTTTTTCATACTAAACATAAATGTAATATACTTGATTAGTAGGGTGTTATTGTATATTAATCAGAAAAGTATGTTTGATGTAGAGGACAAAAGTAAGTATTAAATCTATGATGATTTTTTTCTCTGTTTGTCTATGCACAAATTGGACAGCCACCAGTTTTACTTCAAAAGCTTCATGTAAATTAATGTAATGGACTGCTTACTTGGTCAAGGTGTTTTAATTGTAGAGACTTGTTTTTTTGCTGTAGATTATTACTGTTGATAACAGATATCATTCCAGCTTTTGAAAAACTTACCTGACCACTTAGTGTATGCCAGCTTTTAGGTATTCATTAATAGCATTTTTGGAGTTGTGAAATGTTTTGGCAGTCACAATGAGTCTGCTGTCAAATTGTTCCTGTATGCATGATTGATGTCATTGGAAGAGGAATGGAATGTATTTGATGTTGTGAAAAAAAAATGTGATGTGAGATATTCACATCCAAAGGTGACTCCTGTAATTCCATGATCAGTAGATCTGATCTTCTCAAGAAAACCTCCTTTGACAGCCCTCTCATTTCACCTGATCCTTCCAACAAATCTTTGATTCATAACAACATATTCAGATTTTGAAATTTGTTTTTAATTTTTAAAAATCTTTTTTTAAAGTCAGGGAAGCTGATAAGTAAATAAGCCTGTACATATTTACCCAAGCTTTGCACATTTTTCACATAGGTTTGTATTCTATTCACTTGGTTTTCTGCACTGATTTTTTTTTTTCAAGTTAAAAATGTGCAACATATGATTTTGTCAGAAAATGGCCTGCACTAGGGAATACACTGTAATTTATTAGATGTACTTTATCAGACAACTGTGATGATGGTCCAATATGATTTTTTTGCCATAAAAATTATTGTAGGCCTTCTGAAAGTACTGTATTCATATACACAATTTAAATTACCCTTTTTTTTTTTTTCAGATGTCTGACATATCTGTGAGGAAGTTAGCCAAATGAAAGTTAAACGAAGTCATACAACACATGTATTCTTCTGTTAACTAATTTACTTTGAATCTGAATGAGCAAAGTTAGGCTCTCATCCACTGCATGGAGTTCAAGTCCAGTAATCAGCATACAAATGTATACAGTTCTGTCCTTGATAAATTTGAGGATCAGAACGAAGCCCATTAAGAATCAAGGAAAGGAACCCCCCCCCCCCCCCCCAAAAAAAAACAAAAAAAAACTGGTTGTTCTATTTTCTCACTGTTTTTATCTGACATCTGTTAGAGGTCAAAGTAAATTAGTATGTGTATTACTTCAAACCAGACAGAACATAGCTGTATCATTTGCTGCCAGTCATTTATCATTTAAGTGTAGAGTGGGAGTCTGTGTTGCTTAAATGTCATGATCAGAGGTTTTAATAAGTGGACTGCTTGTTAATGTGATGATGTATGAAATGCAGAAGTTATGTCGGCAAATGTGAGTGAGAAATTAATTTCCAATAAGTTTTCGATTCCTCAAGCATTATTTCTTTGATTATTTACACCTTCCTATGTTTGAGCCCTATGTTTGAGTTGCCTGATTGGTTCATCCCAGTTTTGTCAAATATTTTCTTTTTATGGAATTTTCAGCTGTGGTACATGTATGTTGATCTCTTTCACTTGTATGGGGATTCTTTTGAAAGAAATGAGCAAAAATTGTGTACATGCATAAACAGGCATGTGTGTCTTGGTGTGTTGGGGTGAGGAGGGGGGAGGGGGAGATCACTTAACATCTTCACCCATGTATTCTCTATTACAGGCTCAACAATGACATACTTAGATTCCTTTCTGTTATCATAAATAGTGATTATATTTTTATCTTTTACTTTTATAGTTTCACTTTGCGAAAGAGATTAATTGTGATATGTGTCTAGATTGTTTTGATTGCTTTAAAGAAAAAAATGATCAAACAAACAGCAGAAAACAACCAATCAACAAGAAATGAAATAAATTTATAAACATATCCTAATGTAGCTTCTTTGATCTTTATTTCAAGATTACCTAGATATTTGTATTTGCTTCTTTACGTTTTTGATGATGTATGTTACTTTAAGAGAAGCATGAGAAATCAACCTATTATTTTTTGTTCCAAGACAGAGGAAACAGCCCTGGTTTAATATTTGGCACAGTAGTTGGTCGTGGTAATGGTATAGCCAGTGGTGAGGAAGCAAACATTGAATGTGGCAAGAAAAATCAGTAAGAATATTTACACTTCAGTGTTTTGTAATTGTTTCTGGCATTACATGTCAGGCAGCAGAGTTAAATGAATTGGATGTTAAAATGAGGTTTGTTGAGGTAATCACATCTTAACTGATCAAGGGGTCACTTTGAATGTCAGTATCTAAGCACTGGAGAGTTGTAGCTACATAACTTTTTTCATTAAAAATTTCATTTTTTCATTGTCACATATTTGATAACAGATTCATTTCACCTAGATCTAGTTGAATGACATAGTTATAATTAGTAACGCTTACTCGACATTCTTAGTTAAAAGATTTTCCTTGTTCGTCATCATGTCAGGTCTGATCTATGCATAGAGGGCAGGTATGTGATTATTGTTATCTTTTTGACATCTTTATTTTTCAGTCATTAAGTGATTTAACCACTGAAAATGTTTTAGGGTTATTTTAAATGTGGTATAAATGTTGAATGTTATCCTCATATTAGATCGCTTGTTATATGAGCAAAGGTGGCTGCTCTTAATCTATTCTCATACTGCACTAATAACAAATAAAATCAGGCTTATTCATCATACAATGAGAAATGAACACTTCAGATTTCACTTGTGTTCTTGTGATGAAGCCTTTCATTTCCATTTGACATTTTGATTTGTGAAGTTGATTTATCACAGATATTGGTAGAATTGTCTGAAAATTAAAGAATGATTTTGGAAATGGCTGATATTCTCATCATTTGAATTTACTGTATTTTGCACTAATGCCTTTTAATGCCTCTAAGTGTTTGACATGTAGATATACAAGTTAATGTATTGCCAGTTCTAGGAAGATTTGTCTGTAAATTTCTGTGATTTTAGTCTGTTGACCTGCCAGGCTTCATTATCATCATATGCCTTGTCTAGCTCCATAGTGTTGGCTGTCATAATCCTGCATGCCTGTCAGTAATTCGATCCTGCTTTATGCTTTTCTGCCAGAATTGTGACCAAGAATTTTGAGAAACATTTAACTGTCTTGGATCTGGCTCCTGTACCTCCACTTTTTGTTTTTTTTAGATCTCATTTTGCAGTAACATTTTAATACTGTTTGGCTTCTGTAAATACTTGGCTTGACATTAGAGTTCTCCTATGGCCTGCATATACCTGTCTTATTGGTGTTTACAATCCAAATAATAATATATGCTTGGCTCAATCCCTGTTCAAATCCATTAATTTTAAAGATATATAAAACGTCTTACAAAATTTTTGTCATGTTTTTGTTTTTTAAATGGTTTAAAGCACGATATTGCTCATTCATTGTTTTATTTATTCTTTAAATTCTATTAAGTTTTTTTCGGTAAATATGTGATCACAAATCAACTGTTTGAAATTGATCATGCCTGTAGTAAAAATGCATGCTCCTAGAAATGGACGCGTTGCTAAGGTATGGTAAAATGAGGTGTATTATATTGTGATGTTAGGAAAAAAAATGTCATGCCCGTAGTAATATTCACTTTTTTCTTTCTGGCATTGTATCCCTCTAAGTGCTTATGATTATGATTATGATTTTTTTTTGGTTATTAGTTCCCGAGCTTTTTTTTTAAGATACCGGATTAGCATTGAGTCTGGGTCTTTTTTATGCGAGCCCGTAGATAAAGAAAAAAACAAAAACAAAAAAGATAAACTCAAAGTACGGGATCTAGATGTTACAACACTGTGTCTGTGTTACTATTAGTATCGTCTGCTTGATTACCACTGGGCTGTGACCGGACTTAGAGTGGAGGTCATCCTTTCTTTTTGCTTCCTTAGGGGGAACTTTTTTGTTGTTTTACCTACAGTACTTATATATCATCTTAAATTTTGAAGAGTTCATAAGATGTAGATTGTTTGCTAGTTCCTCGGTTATTATATTATTAGCAGTGGGTGGGATGAACGGGTTTTATCAACTCCATATTTAATTTCAGAAGAAAAATTTGCAATATCTTATCTCTATAGCTTGTGAGGATTGGTGTACTCTCGTGGATCCAGCTGTTTGACTCCTGTAGGTTCATTTCTGCAGATGTAAATGCTTATTATTATCAGAATTGCTTCTTTTTCGATGCTTGGGGAAAAAACCCCAAAAAGTATCTATATCCAGGTATACGGTACTATGAATGCCTAGGTTTATATCCATAGCATTTTCAATCACTCTATATGTTCTGGTGCTTTATCCCACAAAGTACTCTTCCTTATTTGCTTTGTTGTTAGTGACAGTCTTCTACACGTTTTCTCTGTCATTTTCTTGATTTCCATGTTAATTCTTTAAATACATGTATAGAAAGAAAATAAACACCCCATTTGAAGATCTTTTGTAACACATTGCATAATTAAAATGATAAAGCCTCTTAACTGTTTTGAACATCTTCCATACAATGAAACATATTAAATGATGTCCAGTGTATTTAAAAACCTGAAATGCAGACTGGTGTGAAAATTATAATGGTCTTTCATCTTTTTATAGACTGCTTGCCATAATTGATTGTCATGATGTTGATTGCAAACCCATGATAATTTTGAATAAACAATTTTATTTTATCTGCGTATGTTTTACCCTAGTAATTACCTTGTGACAGAAATGTAGCTTTTCTTGTAGTGAGTCTTGTAGTGAGTTCATTGAAGATCTGAATTGATGGAATGTGTTGCAATTTGTTACAAATATCATTTTGTATCATTGCCATTATTATTATTATTATTATGACTAATGTTGTCATCATTGTGTGAAACTTGTCGGAAAAAGAATATGTGCAATTCATCCACTGATGAGGAAAATAAGGATATGATGAAAGAAGAAGGTAAATGTTAAAATATATTAAATCATCACATCATCATCAGTTATAGAATTGTAGAATCCTATACAAGTACTCGAAATAACCTCCACCAGGAGGTTGAAAGACGTATATAGAACTATACAAGTATATTGTATAGATAATCAAATTTCTGTCTATCTATCTGTCTGTCCGTCTATCTGTTCGTCCATGTCTTTGCCTATCTGTCTGTCTGTCTTTCTGTTCATGTCTCTGTTTGTTTGTCGGCCTGTCGTCAGGTTATATATATATATAAGCATAAGCGATATCCAGCTTGAAAATAAGGCCATGCAGAGGAAGATTAAAAAATAGTCAATGTATCTGATGTTCCAAACCATCTAATGTTTCAAGATCTTGTAAGAGTTGATAGGTCATAAGAATAATAGGCTCCCGTCGGTCAGTGATGACCATGGCAGACGTTCCCGTCCCGAGCGTCCACCCGGCTGGAGCAATATCACCCGTGGCTGTAGAGATAGATGCGCAAATGGCAGTCTCTGTCACATGGGTCGCATCAGTGGATGGTTCTTTGTCTGGAGGAGTAAGAGCGCTCCTGTTTGCGTGCACTTTTCACTGCTGCGGGCATCAGCTTCTCCTGTTCCGACTTAAGTGATGAGTCAGGATGCTTCTCCACTTTGAACGGCCAGCTTCAAGGTTCTCCCAGGACTTCATATCTCTCTTGACAACGTTTTTGTAACGTATCTTGGAGCGGTTATTGTTTCGTTTCTCAGACACCACAGAGGATGTCTTTGGTGATTGCACTGTCCTCCATGCAGCCAACATGGTCCAGCCAGCGAAGTCTGCGCTGTCGAAGCAGGATTATTATTCATAATGGGGAGGCCAGTGCGAGACAGGACCTCTTCGCTGGTAACTTTGCTCTGACTGATTATGCCCAGTATGAGACGGAGACATCTGAGACGGAGGGTGTTAAGACGTCTCTCTTGCCTGCTGCTACACGTTGCCCCAGTCTCGCTACTGTATAGCAATGTATTGAAAACGTATGCGTTTTACACAACCATCTTAATTCCGGTGGTCAATTTGGTGTTTGCCCACATTCGATTTGTGAGGCGAGCGAAAGTAGAGGCCACCTTCCCTCGTTCCTCCCCATCGATATCATCATTGTTATCAGATAGAACTGAAGAAAGCAAACCATGATAGAACAGTCAAACTAAACAATCAAAAATAAAAATAAATACAAGACCTCAGCCAAGATTTTGAGGATAACAATGAGAAACAAATTACAAACTGTTTGCATAGATAGATGTCAGATGTTTGTTATATGCAAATATTAATCATAAAAGTGTCACTCGTTTCACAATGATATGAATTTATATCAAGACAATATCTATCTATTCAGCAGACATAGGTCAGTATAACGTTTCATCTACTCAAAGGAGCACCGTGGTCGAAAGAGTAGGCGTTAGGCGTCCGCTTGTCGGTGAGTTGAGTTCCTAGGTAGGGAAGCTGGACGTCAAGCCCTCTGGGATAAGGTGTATAGTTACGAAGAACCCTTGGCAGTTAAAAATCGCAAGGAAAATAAGCGAAGACACTGCTGTCCTGGCAAAATTTCCAAATCCCAGAATTCTACGCCCAAAATTTCCTCTGGCGAAACTGGGTATGTACTTCAAGCTGAGATAATTCTATTTTCTTATGGTGAGTCCACACTTGAGTATTTTTCGACGAACGTGGCGCACGAACAACCTATGACATACGAATTTTTTTTTTTTTTTAGTTGTTTTTATTATCCGCTGCGTGGGTCGCATAGGCCCAAAGGCGACCGAGAAGTGGGTGTGTCGTAGACTTATTCGATGAGTTTGCGCTCAAATGTGGATAATAGTGGTATTCCGAAAATGGAGTGGGAGAGAGAATTAAACGCGTTGATAGCTCACTGACCGATATGAGAAATGGTAAATGCATCTCCATGAACCAAAGTTCGCAGGCCTATAGTCAAACCATCTTGTATTCATACGGCTCTTCGAAATTTTGTGTCTTTCATTTTCTGAATTCTGAGAGTCAGTGAGAGCAACTTTAACCTATTTATTAACTTTTCTAAATGTTGATGACTTTTGCAAATGGGCGTGATCCATAGCCCTTTGCACTGCCGAATTTCGTGGTTAGAAAACAGTCGTCGAATCCAGTCTCCGGCCTTTACTCTTTTTCTTGTCTTTTCTTTTCTAAGGAATAAAGAAAAGCAAAGCTCCGGCGGCTGTTGTTGCATCAGTATTTACACTGACTGGCGTACATATCGCACACGATAATGTTCAACAGACAAAAAAAAAAACAATATACACCAAACACAACGCTCAGATACGGACCGAACAATGCACATTCTTGCGCCGTGTGCGTTTCGGCATGTCGGCTCTGTGCGGAGCAAATAAATGTGTGCAGCAAACAATGTCAGTTTCCTACGGGATGATGAGGTGTGGACCCATCATTAGGACTGAAAAGGATACATAAAAAAAAAGTTCAGTGGATTGCCAAGTAATGATATGAAAATACCTGTCCAGGTCTTTCAGGAGCACCAAAAAGTTACTTGAAACTTTAAAAGCTACACATTGATGTAAACCATCCTTATAAATTACTTGTTTGTCTGTTTGTTGAAATTTCTCTGGCAGTTACTGTCAGAGTCCTTGTTAATTATGTCTTTATCTGTTGGCCTATGAACTTTACTTCCAAGACAAAAAAAAAAAAAAAAATTCAGCAAAATTTGTACATATGATGGAGGCAAAGAGACCTTCATTGATATCTGTTATTGCTAAACACACAGATAAAACACACACACACACACACACATAAACACACGCATACACACATACGCCCGCACACCAAAACAAAACAAAAACAAACAACAACACAATAAACAACAATAATGAAATTCATGGCAAAAATCAGTAGTCCTCTCACATTTATTGCGAGTACGAAGTGTATAGACAGAAATTAAACTTTGAAAGATGAGCTCTTTCCTATACATGAGCTTACTTTGAACGACTGCTTCATTCTATTGAACGTATTTATTAAATCTTCTGTGGAGTTTATTGCTTCCTCATTATAACATGTATAAAATAATGTCCGGCCAACAGACGTTTGCATTAGTTTATGTACGCAGAAACAATGATCATTATCCGATCCCGAATTCAAGACGATAATAATTATGTTCAGCACAAGTATTTGGAGTCCTCAGGGTTGTTGGGTATTTTGCATCAGATTTTGCATCATTATGCAGAATGAAAATATTTCGCTGATCAGTAATTTTTCCTGCCAAGATGTTACTCGTACCTCAGATTTTTTTGTTCATTTGTTTGTGTTATTGTTGTTGTTATTGTTATTGTTTTCGTTGAAGAGTGATTAATTATTAAGTAGGCCTATAATAATTATTTTTTTTGTACGTGTACACTGAACAGGACGCTTTTCTTTATTTGTTCTTCACTGTATTTCTAATCATCAGTTGTACGTCTAACCAGTTCAGCAGAATATTCTTACCACGATCGGCATTTAAGTCACTCAAAAATTTCATTCTCTTTTCGTTGTTTTAGTTTTAGTTTGCTGGATTTCGAACTGTTAAAACACAGGGTTGGGTTTTGAGGGAATGGCACCATGTGGCAGTGTGTGCTTTCCCAGGCGGACATTTGAGCACACATAGTTTGTCTCAGTTTTTGGACATTTCAAAGATCAGGTAAGCCTTTCTACTTATTGCTAGCTTTTGCCTATAAATATCGAAATCATGATTCATTGAAGACACACCCTATCTTGCATGACAAAATATCCTTTCCACGAAAACTTCTGTTTCGAGATAACCTAAATTTGTGTTGACACATAACTAATAAAATGCATTTTTCAGAGAATGAAGCGATATGATGTTATTATAGTGCCCTCTTATATTATGCAAAGTTATATTTGAATAGGTAGAGAACAAAATAAAACTGATGACAAAGGCGTTTTGTGAAAGTACGTTAGCATTGCTCTTACATTCCACCGTGTGCTCTAGGAGCTAGATCGGCGTTGCACCATCATGTCGGTTCCAGACCTAGCTCTGCAAAACAATCTCCATCGCACTGCACGCCCCATTTACGCGCCGTTGATATTATCTGTGGACGAGCGGCCATTTTGGGGGTGTGTTGTGTCGAACAACAGAGAGCGAGCTATCGTGTTACTTTTGCTATCTGTTGACAGAAAAACAAACGCCGTGATAGACCAGCCAGTACTCGGATCAACTGGACTGCGTTATGTATGTGACAGTGTTGCTTTAAGAATTTAATACACCGGTACTGCACGCAGTGACCTATGATAACAATTTAATGAAGCATTTCGAGGTCGGTCATGTGATCGAAAGATTGTCGCTCACCTCATACATGCTCTGCGCTTGGCAGGCAGTTCTTGACGAATTATGATCATTCAGTCGTACTCACAATATCTATAAAAGAGCCATGTGTGAGCGATGAGTCATAACAACAACAACAAGAAAAAAAAAAAAACAAGAACAACAAGAACAAGAAAAAGAGGAAGAAGAAGAAGAAGAACAACAACAACAACAACAATAACACAACAATAAAACAATAAAACAGCAACAAACATCACAACAATCAACAATAATCATAGCAATATAGTATTTGGTGACAACCAGCTGTTATTTAAAAACAAATTAAGTGACTGTATGCATTAATGATGCAAATTTACACGCCTTTCATGTACGAGGTCTACAAACCAAGAATGCGTAATCCAAATTGAGATGTGCCTACATAACCGCTATCATTTCTTGTTTTTGGTTGTATTCGACTTCCATTTGGATTTTTTTTTTTTTCGCCTTTTTTTTTTTTTTACCATATTGTCATCTTTTTTCCGTTATAATCCTTCTTTCTTATCCTTTTTATTATGTCTTTTTGTTATTCTTTTTCTGTGAATACAAGAACGATTATTAAAGGAAAGATTTAACCTAACAGCTTTCAGGCTCTTAGGCGGGAAATGGATACCTAATGCTTATACACATATATACATATATATACATATATATATATATATTTTTTTTTTTTCCTCTCTCTCTTGTGTAACTATGACAGTGGTGTGGCATGTATTAGTCCCTTCTTCATTCGTTCCTTCTCTACGACCCTGCAGAAACGAGATCCATGCCATTGTTACACGATAGCCGGACGAACTCTCATCTTTATGGAACTGTGAGCAGGGAAGGGAAGGGGGAGGACATGTGTAGGAACACGCAGTGCCAGAGAAAGCAGAAAGCATCAGGCAGGTGAAGTGGACTTCCAACAGGCCTGGTTTTGTCAATTTTTATATTTGTATTGAGCAGTATTCGTCAGGGATTTGAGCCAAATGTAGAGACATGCGTGGTGCAGTAAAGGTGAGTATTATAACAATTATTGTTAATGATTATGATGATGGTGAGACTATTCGAAAGCATTTTAGTGATAGCAGATCCAGACTAGTCTTGGCCTAGAGGCGTAACCATGGGCAGAGGAAGGAGTCTACAAGAGTGATTGATTCGAGTTAAAAAATATATAGTGCCGTAGATCTTTTATATATAAATTCACTCACTTTGAGAGTTTTTTTTTTCAAAACTCATGAAATTGTAGCAAAAGCAGTAGTGTTTCTTTCACACTTGTTATAAGTAAAACTTGTGGAAACTGGTTGAACTTGTATTCTTTAACAGATCAAATTTAAATTATTTAAAACAAATACGGCATTTTCCTGAACTGAATTTTCATTTTGCTGACCGGAAATGAACGTTTTTTGAGAAAGACTGAGTCATATGAGTCACTGAATATGTCTAGTATAAATTTCCGATTCGACTATGAAACGAGAATGCTTGGATGGTATTGACAAATGAAAAAAACAAAACAAAACAAACAACAACAACTACAACAACAACAACAACAACAACAACAACAACAACAACAAAACAATCTGGGAATTGTGCTTTGGTGATAATATACCCCCCAAATTTAGAACATTTTTGTTTCGGAGTCTCGAGCCAGAACTGGAAGATTTGCTCCAAGCACGATGATGTGATCGAAAACTGAATTTGGCATACATCCCCCCCCCCCTCTCTTTCTATGTAGGCTATAATGCTCATGTGTGTGTGTAAAAGAATGTGTGATTTGTCTTTGTGGATGCAGATCAAGGATAACGAGGCGCTTTTTGGCAACGGTTTACCCTTCACTGCGAAGGACAAGACATATTTAAAGAATTCCAAGGACCAGGATGACTAAGCTCACTGAATGACAAGACTATCTTTCCAAAGCAGCAAATAATGAACGTTCTCAAGTAGATTATCACGACATGATGAACACATAGAAATTGAACCTCTATTGGTTACGCCTAATATCTTATTCTTTCGTTTTCATAGAGTTAATATTCAAGGTGTTATTGAGAAGCTTTCGTAAATGAAGCACATAGTTTTGGGCCGAGATAGCCTTGCTAAGAGGGCTGAAAGGCCGAAATGAAAAAAAAAAAACCCAACAAAAAACAATATTGATTATATTAATAAAATAGATCCTGATTGTTGTTGGTGCTTGCTGTAGTTTGCTGTTTTCATTTCATAACAAAATATGGTTGTAAAATGTTTTTCTAATCTGTGATGATAGTTCCTTAGTTAAGTCCACACACACAAAAAAGTCCTGGATTATGGATGTGAAACATACACTATGACATCATGGCATCCCTTCCAGTGAGGCGCACCGGCTGGCCGCAGACCGCCAGCTGCTCTATATGCGATGATTATTGGGGTAACATCAGAGAAGCAAAAGAAGAAAGAAGATTACTGAGATTATCAAAAACGAAGAATGTAATTTACGACTGTCTGTTACATCGTGGTACTCAATATCATATCATCATTGTTGATTTTATGTTAGTTATCCATGATAAAAGGTCTGTCTCAAAAATAACTTTCCCTACCCCACATTTCAGAAAGCATTGAAGATACTGTCACCAGATTTGGAACAATGTACTTTTATTTTATTAGCTTTTCAACGTAGCCACCATCACTGTCCAAGCACTTCTGCCACCGACGCAACCAGCTTTCAAAGGCGGCGACATAATAATGTCTCTTTGTCCAGCATTCTAAGAGTAGCTTTTGTGACCAAAATAATGTCTTCCCCTGTCTCAAACCGCTGTCCTCGAAGGTGTTCTTTCATTTAAGGGAAAGATGAAAGTCACAGGCGGTCAAATCAGGAGGATATCGAGGATGATTCAATATTTCCCAGATATACGAAGAAAATTTCGGGCGCATGTCACTCTTTGTTCCTTTTCATCTTGATTCAGCAAGTGGGACACCCATTCAGTGAACATTTCCTTTATGTCAAATTTATCAGTCAAAAATTCTGTGAAGCGACGCAGAAGAAAATGCAACTTCAGCTGCATGTTTTTCTCTTGTTTTCATCAGTGGCTGTCTTTACAATATCGATATTTGCACCGCCGCGTGCAGTCACAAGCCTTCCATGTCATGATCCTTCCCCAACACTGATTCAGCTCTGACGAATTTCTCTTATCCATGATCTTACAGTTTGAATAGCCAGAGAGTGGTCTCCCAAGGGAGCTAACAGATCTTGATGAATTTTTGGTGTTTTTTTTCTCCCCAAAAGAATAGAAAATTTTATTACTGTTCTGATATCATATCTGGAAAATGATTTTCAAAAATGTTGACGTTCATTTTGCTGGTTAAACGCATGAATGATGATGTAAACAAACCCCTATAACTTTGATTATGTTAAAGGCAGTGCCACGGGGTTTTTAATGGCAATTTCTTATATGTTGGTGTTCATTTGTGTGAACTTTCAGGCATTTAGTTTATTATTTCAAGATTTAATAAGGTAGGGCAAGTTATTTTTAACACAGATCTCGTATGATAAGTAGATTGAGGAAGGGCGTCCGTCTAATAAACGATGCATTTTCTGAGTTTTTTTGTTTGTTGGTCATTTTGTTAGAGCTCTCCTGCAATGTTCTTGTCCACACACATCCTATCGGCCAATTTTCGTGCCATCGATGACTCAAGGGTCAACAAAATGTTTGGTCAGGTAACTCCTCTTCTGAATATGTTTGTCCAGTGTCTGAAAACTGATTTACAGATGGCGCTCCTATCATGTCTGAGGTCACCGCGACCCTGTATGAACACACACACACACACACACACACACACACACACACACACAGAGAGAGAGATCTCTTCTTTGCCCTTTTCCTCCCATAGCCGGCATGATGTCCTCTTTCTGTGGGCTACAGCATGGCTTTTGTGAACAAGGTTTACCATAACTCTCTGCTCCTCCTGACGATGTTGTCACAAACAATATAGTGTGCAATGTTGAGAACAATTTCCTTAACATGTATCGTTATAGCGACTAACTGGGGTTGAGACAGTTTTAACTTTTGTCAGAACTTGAGCGGAAGAAACAAAAATGAATAACATAAACAAAAACAAAACCCTACACACACATATGCAGTTGGAAAAGTTAAATATAAATTTTCAGGAATATTTTAACTTTTAGAACAAATATTGACAAATATTTCATAACCTAGATCTAGTGTATTTGTTTGTTTTTTTTTTAGTTTGAATGCATTTCAGAGCAACGTACAATATTATTGTAAGCAGCCAAGCCACAATCCTCAGATATGCAGAACGTATACATCTATGTACTATTCTTCCTCTCTGTATTGGTTACAGGTTGTTCTTTTTACAGCATCGAAAACGGCGTTCTGCTAATGAATTGTTTAGAACAATACTAGGTGCTACTGCTCCTTTAAAAAAAAATTAAAAATCCTTAATCCCTGAATTCTCATTCTCTCCCAAGAACTATTGCGCTATTTTTTTCCCTTTCCGCTTGGAATTTAAAACATCCCTCCGAAACAAACAAACAAACAAAAAGCGTTGGCTGCGATCAGACCTAGTTCTAATTGTGGATTTGCGGTTTGGTGTCATTGCTTCACGAATATACAACTTTATTGGCTCAATGAGGTTGTGAGAGATTTGCGGCACAGACTTAATTTCATTTTTGGGAATGCACGGTTTTCCTGAACAAAGAGGCTCCAGCTGTGGACATATAAGTAACAGCCCTTTCACAATTCAGATATGTTTGAAATAATGGTTGCGTGAAGGGGAGATTTTTATTTAGTCAGTGGTCAGCTACTTAGCTAGTGGGCTAGTTAGTTCCACGGCTAGTTCGTTCGAAAGAAAAAAAAGAGAAAGATAAGCATGAAAAATAGACAGAAAAAAGAAAGAAAGAAAGAAGAAAAGACAGAAAGAAAGAAAGAAGAAAATACAGAAAGAAAGAAAAAAGAAAAGAAAGAAAGAAAAGAGGAGAAAGAAAGAGAAATAAATAAATAAATAAATACAGAAAGGAAGAAAGAAAGAAAGAGAAAGCAAGAAGAAAGAAAGAAAGAAAAAATCCTGTAGTAGTAGAGGCGGAGGATGGAGAGAGGAAGAGGAGAAGAGGAAGAGACTCAGCCAGACCTGAACAGACACCAAAAAACAAAACAAACCAAAACAAAAAATAAACACCGCCAGCTGCAGGACCAAACCTGGAGAGCAGATAAAAAAAAAATGGCATGATTTCCTATTTGAGGAACACCATACAGTTGTGTTGTTCCAGGGAAATCCGGAGTCAACAAACGCCTGTCTGCAGGAGATCCCCTGGGACCCCGAGACCCTCGGACCGTGGACGGAAGACATTGCCAGCGACTCAGGCCAGGGAGGACTTGTGGACCATAACTGGCGCGTCTTAAACCGATGACGCCTTGTTGATTTGTTAGGCTCCAGCGTTTGGTGGTGGTGGTTGATTGGGGGGGGGGGGGGGGGGGGGGGAGTCTATTCGTTCTGTTTCTTCTTCTTCTTTTTTTCCCACCCTTTTGGTCTGGTGTGTTTTTCTTCTCACTCAAACTTGTTTCTGACACGTTCACTTAGTATGAATAGAATGAAAGGACAAGAGAGGAAATGCCGTTTGTTAACCTCGTAGGTGTCTTTGTCCAAGAATAAGTTTATTTTCCTTTGCATATGAGAGTGTGACAGAAGGTCCATTGTTTACATCATCACATTCAACTGTTGTTAAATTGATATTTGTCTTTCTCTCCCTCACATGAAATTTTTAATTGGTCTTATTTTTATCTCTTGTCAAAGTGTGAGCTAATAATTATGATTCAAGATACAAAGACAGCAGATTTTATAATCTCTTTAAGGTGTTGAAGATGATGATGTAAACGACATGATCTCCTGTCACAGTCTCATGTGAATTATTTTCCAAACAACACGCATACAGAAACAAATAATTTGTTTTATAACACATCTGAGACTGAACTGTCATTTCTTGGACATGAATCAAGATGGTTGATAGAATGTTGTGAGTACATTATTACGTTTGTGATTGGAAATGTTAGCGATAGTGATGCCAGTGTTGTTCTTATTCATGTTATTATCATCATTGTTGTTATTGTTGTCTCCAGTGATGTTATTACTATAGCTGGCATTGATGACGTTCTGATACTGATGTTGCTTCACTGCTATTTTCTCACAGTTCCCTTGTTATTGTAACGAGTGTGACCTTTGGGTGGTTTGCTATCTGTGGTTATTTTGATGTTTTGTTGTTGTTGCTGCTCCTGTTATTTAATATGAATTTCCTAATTCTATAAAGGAATAAATAATATTCAGACCAAAACAAACAGACAAATAAAAAGCGTATTTGACTAAGAGTAATAAGCTTATATACTCCACTTTGATTTTACTAAAGATGATTTTAGGCATTGGAATGGAATGAACTGAAACTAAACTTATTCACTTTTCGCTTTTTATATTTCACACTTTTGTGATTTTATTGCTTGTAAGTCCTCAAAGATCTTTTCTCCAATCTCTCTATTGCCCTTTCTCATGGTTTTCCTATTATTATTATTATTATTGTTATTGCATGTATTACTATTATTGTTATCATTATTATCAATGTTTATAATTACTATTGTTGTTATCCTCCAATTTGGATTTGATAAAAAGTACAGTACTTAAATAATCATATATCAGTAATGTCAGTAAAGAAGGCATAATAGTTTTTCCTTCACATAACATTTCTAATTGCATGCCCCTCCCTCCTCTCTTTCTATGTTTCTGCGTGAGTGAGTTTTTAAAAGGGCTTGATGGAATAACTGTGTTTTGCCCCTCCTTGGACAAAATTTGTATCAGCTCGACTAAAATAAAATTAATGAAATATATTCACTTAGCACCCTACTGTCTGGCCTAACACAGTGGTGTTATGACTCACATATCCACCAGCTGTCTGACGTGCAGCTACACCGTAGGACAAAGAATTGAGAACGTTGTGATGTCATCGTAAGATCTTCCTTTTACAGAAAGATGGGAGGTATTTCAAAGAACTTTTTAAATATCAGAATAAAGGCAGCCTGCCAACAAATAAATTTTCTAGAGCTGTTCAGGATGTCCTAAGCGTTATAAGTGAAGAATCGCCAATCTTGGTTGAAAAAAGAGACTTCAGATAAGGAACAGGCAGTTACACTATAAAGATAACATAAATAAGCTTGCCGAAGAATTTTATAATCATCATAATAGAGACAGCTTTTAATAGCTATTAAATTTTCAATAAAAGCTTTGCAAACAATCCTGAATATTGATGGTCTGAGAATCACACATCCGATGGGAAGGAATCGTTATGTTATAAAAGATACTGTAAATGATTGCCAGAGAACCTCTCAGATACAAGCATGAAGACAGGCAAATGAAGCCTGTAAAATGTTCAGGAGCTTTTTAAAAATCTTATTCCTCTGAGAATCCCTAATCTTTGTCAAAATGTGAGACCTCAGAAGGGCAGCAGCAGTTCTGATATATATATATATATATATGAAGCAGATTAAGAAAAAAAAGTTTGGCCAAAGAACCTTCTAATTATAAGTATGAAGACAGCCTTAAGTGGCTTCAAAATTTCTAGAGCTTTCCGAAGGGACCATTACGATTCCCCTCTGAGAAACCCTTAAAAGAAAAAGAAACTCCGAAAGGGAAGCCGCAGTTAAACTATACCCATAATAAACTTCCCGAAGAATTGTCCTAAATACCATTGCAGCAGTTAGATGAGATGTTTAAGATAGTGTAAAGAGGTCCTATTTTTTTGGTCTGAGAATCCCTCGTTTTGTTTTAAACAGGATGTAAGACTCCCGACAGAGAAACGACAATAGAGCTGTAATTATGTGAAAAACAGAGCCACGCATACCAACCGCCTGTTCTGTTCAGTGTTTGGTAGGGGCAAATTTTGATCTGAAGACAAGTCATGTAAGAGACTGTGCTGTGAGATTTTAACGCTTTCTATTTTCATCTCGCTCAGACTCCCGTTTGTCAAAGAGGTGGCCTCCCGATATAGAAATGACCATTGGACTATATAAAAAGTTTAGAGGCCACAACTGCCATTTGCACAGCTACGTTAATGGTCATTCTATGCAATCTTTAAAAAAAAAGAAAAGACGGGGGGGGGGGGGGAGCGAGGGGGGGGGGGTTTACTGTTTAAATACTGTGAAATGCTTTCGCTTTTTTATCCTCCTGAGAATCCTGGATATTGATCAATAAATAGTAAACATTGAATGCTGATAGGACAACTGAACTGATTAGAACTAAGATAATGGCTCTTCTGTTAGGTCATTTGTCATTAGGAGAAGGATAGTTATTTCATGTAAATAACTATTGTGTGCCCAGATTACTCTGAGATTCTTTCGTGACTGGGAGATTAACTACAACAGCAACAGATAAACAAAGTAACAAAACAGGAACAAAAGAACAAAAATAACAACAAAAAAAAACAAAAAAAAAAGAGAAAAATAAAAAACAAGAAACTACCACTGCTGCTACTACAACCACTTCCACTTCTTCTACTATTATTATTGTTACTACTGTTCCTACTACTACTTCGATTACTGCAACTACTATTATTACAACAACTGCTACGACTGCTTTTATTATTACAACTATTACTACCACTACTATTATTGCTACCACTCCTACTTCATTACTATCACTGCTACTGCTACTACTGCTGCTACTACTGCTACTACTATTACCACTACTAATGCTACTACTACTACTATAACTACTATAAATTACTATTACTACTACCACTGCTACTTCTATTACTACTACTGCTGTTATTACTACTGCCATTGCTGCTGTTACTATTTTATTACTACTGCTACTAGTACTACCACTACTATTACTACTACTACTACTACTACAACTACTGGTACTACTACTACTACTACAACTACTGGTACTACTACTACTACTACTGCAGTTACTATTAATATTACTATTACCATCGCGTCTATAACCAATATTATGAAGAAAAAATGAAAAGAAATCGAGAAAAGCCTGACCAAGGTTATTTGCTATAGCTAGCAGTCCTGGGATGACGCCAATCGAAGCCAAATCGAGCAAAAACGCTGTTTTTGAGCAGACTGTTCAAACACAAACGGGACGTCCAGATGTATTTGTCAAATTCCCAGCAAGGGAATTCTGTCCAATGCGGTTCGAGACCGGGAGAAGGATGACCGGCTGATGTTGTTTTGTTTCGTTCTTCTCGAGTTGACGATGAACAAAAAAAGGTGTGACCCCGAGTCCTTCAAGAGGGAGACTGGCTGCGAATTTGATATGGGTGGGTGGGTGGCGGTGGAAGGGGGGAGGGGGGGGGGTGATATTCTTGGAGAAGGGGAGGGGAAGAGAGAAAAGGGGAAGGGGAGTGTTAAAAAATTGTTAAAGAATGGGGGGGGGGGGGGGAGGGGGGTTCAAACAAGG
>JBCEWB010244379.1:0-23494 GCA_039654565.1 Peronia peronii
TCTGTCTGTCTGTCTGTCTGTCTGTCTATCTATCTATCTATCTATCTATCTATCTATCTATCTATCTATCTATAATTGTCTCTATTTTCTTTCTTCTTTATTTCAACCTTTAGCCCTTCCCCCCCTCTGAGGGCCGGGATATATAAGTAGGTTCTTTGCTCCCACCTGCAGGTGGTGAAAGCCCGCCAAGGTGTCTCCCATGGAATGCCATCCTCGACGTTCCTTGAGTGACATCTCTTCTCTCTCTCTCTCTCTCTCTTTGCTCTTGTCATCTGTCCCGCTCTCTTTCCTCTCTTCTTCTTGACGTGTAAACGTATAATACCGTGTTTGACACAATATAGCCGTGATCGTGCTGATGTGCCGTTAAACCACAACACAACAACACAACACAACAGTCTTTAGCCCCGTCTGGAGTGAGTGGGGCATCTCTGACGAGTCGTGCACTAGTGTTCTCCATCAGTCGGGGTTGTGGGCTGGGGCTGGGTCTGCGCAAAGTTTCTTGTTCTTGGATGTTGTCGGCCTATTGTTCCTTCTTTTTTTTTTACCTTCGCTTTCCTTGAATTGTTTATTGTGATGTTGTGAGTATGGTCCTCGATATGCGATAATTTTTTTTCTAAACATGTTAGTTATTACTACCATTCAATCTTGCCCCTTTTCCTGCATTCTCTTTACATAACTCATTTCAATTTATAGTAGCAATGTTGTGGAGGATTGGATCACTCATATCTGTTCTACGATTTTTCTTGAGAAGTTTTATTCTAAATTGTTGGCTTCTTTTCGAGAAGAGATCTTTGTCAGAGCATATCCTTCGGAGGCGGAGACGAAGGAAGTCGGTATGGATCGAAAAATGTGCCTAGGGTGGTCTGAGGAGGAACGTAAGAAACTGATCAATACATTTTTCATTTCCATTAATTTTAATTGGACATCCAAAAATTGGACCAGCGCTTTTCCAAATGAACTAGTGAACTTAATTGTGTCATTAATTGCATTGAGGTGGTTTTTATTAATATTTCCTCATTGTTTGGATATAAAAATAGTATCTCATCTAAATACCTGACACTTCACAGTGGCTGGATTGTATCTTTGTTCATGATAATCTTTTTCTCTCAGGATGGCTGCATGAATCAATTTACATAAATATAGGAAGCAAAGAGGGTGCCCATAGCTGTATCCCGGATCTGCAGGACATGATGGTCTAAAACTTCAAAGTTGTTGACAGTTAACACATCTTCAGTTGAGATACAGATTTCCGACATTTGATCTCGGTGTAGTTCAAGGAGTAAGTTAACTTTTCTGTTCCTCCCGCTTGTGGTATTGAATTATAAATATGAACTCTGCCTGCGACAATTAGTGTGGAGGAACAAAGAACAGGTCATGAGCTAACTGGATTATTGATATTGGATAAAAGGTGTATCATGTCCTTGCGAACAAAAGGACATAAGTGTGTGTGTATGTGGGGGGGGGGGGTATCACGGAGAAAATATGATGCTCTTTGTTGAGGAATTTGAAATAGAGGAGACTATTCCTCTAAAAGAGAGAGTCTGTATTATTTCTTTGCTATTCTTCTGAAAGAGAGAGTCTGTATTATTTCTTTATTGCCACGTTGGACAGTAAGTTAAACTGAATGAATGAATCTTACAAATGTTAAGGATTCTATAGAATTAAGAAGTTTTTATGTAATCTCATAGAGTGTTGCCCTTTGCCAGGTCAGAAAGTACTCCCATTTTATTAAGATTAACGCTAAGTTAGTACATAAGTCGCTGAGCCCGATTGGAGATAATTATGAAAAACGAGGCAAAGTCCATTTCTAGACTTTGGTTTCAAGTTGTCAGTTAGCCTCTTAACCTTATTCCTATCAACCAATTTCAATCTAAATGATTTCCAGAGTGTAAAGCGATTTATGTGAATTTCGATCTGGTGAATCAAAAATTGTGCAAAAAAGGCTCTTTATGCCGTGTTTTCCTTCGATTTCTCTCGGAAAGCGAGTGGTTCAACGACAATAAAAATGGTAAGACTGGAACCTTTTTTTATTCCTCCACTTCACCATGTGTGTTTTTTCAGGGCTTTTTTTTTAATGAGTCAGGGAGCATTTTGCATTTTAAACCATTTTCACTTAATCTAACAACCTTGAGAAGGTTGACCAGGCCACTCCAGGTGACGCTATTGGCAAACAAAATATAGGTGTCGATTATAGGGAGCTTTCTTCCCTTTATTTTTGTTTCTGACACTCTAACGTCCACCATGCTATTGCTAATCACTACTCTCGTGATGATGCTTTCCAACATGTGTGTTGTTCAGCTTTTGGATAGAAACATCGAAGCTGAAAGCAGTGGGCCAACTTGTGGCTCGACGGACAGTATTGCTCCATGAGACCAGTGAAGATATAAGACATGTATAGCCTACCTATACCCGATTTTTCTTGATGCAGAAATCAGTCAGAAGCTGAATGTGAGTGTTAAACTATGCTATCATTTTCTTATTTGATTGTTTCAATATTGGTCTAGATTTATCTTAGTCCAACCCAACAATTCTATCATGTCGATTCTAGATCAAGATCTAGTTATAAATCTACTTACAGTGCCTTATCCTCAAGTAGCCAAAACTCTTAAGAGTACAGTTCAGGACTTTGTTTTAGATCAAGGTCTAGTTTCAACAGTTATCTGCCTAATCTACTCCAAGCCCAAGATCTAGATTTTATATATTAGGTTATTTGACAAGTTGCAAAATGTGAACATTTATTGAAATGCAATTTTTCTCATAAGTTGCAAAAATAAGAGGTTTAATGCTGCTGTTCCGGGAAGTTGCAATTAAGAGCTTTATTGCAGCTTTTCCAAAAAGTTGGAAGTTGTAAGCATTCGTGTAGATTTTCCAAAAAGTTAGAAATAAGTGCTTCAGTGTAGCTCTTCCAGCAAATTGCAAAACAAGAACATTTATGCAGCTTTTTGCACAACGATCTTTCACAGGTGTCGTTGACTTTCATGTACACACGCGTATAGGCTATATCCACATTGGTAAAACATTTAAGAAATTATTTTATTAAAGTAATTTTTTTCTCTCAACGACGTGACATTGGCAAAGAGTTTTCCAGTCAACAATTCAGAAAGGACAACAGTGATTATGGCATACGGATAATGACTTAACTGAGAATGACAGAAGAAGAAAATGCTTCTTCTGTGCAGTTGATAATCAGTGAATTCTCAAAGGGGGCTATTTGAAAATTCGTTTGTACAAGAAAAGATGGCAAATTCTGAGAGGAGGAGCAAAAGGACATGCTGTGTCTTTTATTCCATTGTCTATGTTTTAAAAATTCCTAGATTACATAGATATTATGTTACTCACTTGGAAGTGGCAGTGGGGTAAACTGGCCCTTATTTTCCTAGTATGCACATTTTTACTGACTGTATCTGTGCCTAACCCTCGTCTTTGCTGTTCTTTTCTTGAGTTTCCCAGCATCATACTACCTCAATTTATGCTTCTAAAATATTTCAGAATAGTTTACTTCAAAGTATTAGACAATTTTACTAATAGTAGTTATGCTTTACTTTTATCGTTATAAATCTTGGTTATCAATATTTCAGGTATGTTGACTTTATAAGAGCTAGCTAAGGACAATAACTGGATAATTCATTTCTATTATTTTTTCCCTTTGGAAAGATTTAAACCAGCATTTCAAACATTTTAGTTTCATAGACGGATCTCTTCTCTTTAAGAACACAATCCAGCCTTGTCTGCTCCTCTCATGACACGTTCATTGTTTGCTTTGAGTTTGGCAAATGCATGGCGTTCGGCATCACTTAGATTTACCATCACATTTATCCGAGGAGCAGTGAAGGCCAAATACTTCTTGCTCAAATTATTCAGGGTTTGGTTTTTGCCTACAGGTGGAGTCATTTACTAAGGAGATACAGTTTTGGAGGAACCGACTGATTGTCAGATTTTGCTTCCTCAAAATGAAAATCAAATCTCATCCCGTGCGTCAAAGCACGTATAACTAACACGTATAAAACCAGCCGATAATGATTCAAATGTTAACTACTGGGGCAAAAATCCGAGCTTCTGGACAAAAATGAAACTGTTTCAATGTTCAGAGTACCATCGGTAACATTAACAATACTCGTATGTGGACAAAGAGAAAATAACTTAGCTTCGATAAATGTCCTGGATATATGACATGCTAGTTGTTTTTTCTACCCTTCTTTTTCGCGACGGCGTTTCCTGTGTAAAAATGTTCGTTTATGTTGTCTGATGTGAGTTGGCGGATCTCGCATTTGATCAGGGCTATATAGCAGAGAGCAGTTAGATTTTGGTTTCTTTGGTTCGGGAGATTTCACAATGCGACAAAATAGATAGTTATATCGGAAAACTAAGAAGCAAGACAATTATACCACAGTTGCAGCGCTTAGTGTAGTGAGGTTTGATTAGACAGCGGTGTTGGTGATTTAGTCTTGAATATAGCAGGGAATGTCCTATGCCTGTCAAGTTGTTACTAGTTTGGAAGGACTTGACTGACTTTACATCACCATCGTCATCATCAAACATTTTTAATTCCGTCAAAAATGAGGAGTCCTGACATCTTATGCACCATTTCGGTTCTGCAACAAAACGTAAAGTCACAACACTTAAAAGGAGGAAATGTGACCATGAAAATTGGAACAACAAATGAACATGGAAATATAGAAATAGGAAATGCTTTCAGCGGGCTTTACTGGTGTATGGATGATTTTGCATCTGCTGAGATATAAATGACATAACACACATTTTGTAACAAAAACGAAACAAAACAACACAAAACAAAAATAAGACATAACACCACACATACACACACACACATACACACAAATAAACACTCTCGCAGACACACGCACACACAGAGGGAAAATCTAAATAGTTATGAATATTGATGCTAGAGCTAGAGTTTTGAACAAAACCCGAGGTTCATTAATCGTAGTCTCTTTTTCTGTTCCTTTCTATGAGTATAAAAAAAATTAAAAAATAGATTTACCTTAATGCTCGAGATGATCTGATCACAATATAGAACCATAATATGTTGTGTACATGATATGATATATGGGAAGTGGACAAGTCCTATGGGCATGTGACAGGGGTTGAACATCCCTACCACCTCGAGTCTCAGTTGCAGATGGAACACATCAATCTGGAAAAGCAGTCCATCTTGGGGAATGAAAACCCAGATTTTAAACCTCCGCTGTCCTGCGGCATACTCGGTCATGGGAAGGGCCTCAGGAGTAAACCTCAAGAAAAAGTCCGGATTCGGAGCCCTTGAGGCAGATCAGCGTTGCTTGTAACCTCGCTCTGAAAGCTCCTGCTACTGCGCTGGTGCCAAACTGTAACAGCCTAGCTTTTCCTTTGGATTCATCAACAACACAGATAGGAGAACATGCATTTTGGACAATTGCTTGTTCTCCATATTATCCTCCCCAGGGTAGTTAGGACAATTGCTTGTCCTCCATATTATCCTGGCCAGCATAGTTAGAATAATTGCTTGTTCTCCATTTTGTCCCGCTCAGGGTAGTTGGTATCCCGGCCGACCTGGAGAGGACATTTCAGCTTCATCTCTGGCATGGGCTATAGCCATAGGTGACACTGCTCCAACGGAGTGGACATCCAGAACGGATAATCTGCCATGGTCAACACTGACCGAACGATGCCTATTACTGTAATATAATTTGTACTTTGCTCCCCGTATGAACTAGCGGGAAGGAGTGGCACACATTCAACAACTGAACTGAACTGAATACTGGTAATGCATACTGATGAACTAAAAGAACACAGAAGTAAAACTTTGATTTAGTTAAAAAAAACAAAACAAAACAAAACTAAACTAAACAAACAAGTAAAAAACAAAACAAAACAAAAACAAAAAAACATTCAATGTCATTAAACCCTGAGTTTGTCATGCCAAACGTTACCGTGTTTACAAAGTAATGGTTTTTATGACAGATTTTGAAGTTGTCATAAATGATATCCATACCTAAGATCTTCTGTGTGAACGCTCTAATTGACATCTTGTGATGATCAATGGGAAGTAATGATCTCACTAAATGAAGCAACCAAAACATAAAAACATAACAAAATGCATTCAGAGTAAATCTATTCAGCATATTTACATAACACTCAACATCATAATGTAACAGACGTTTCCGTGCAAGATAAAAACTGAATTTGACTGTCTCTGAGAGCAATTTACCAGGTGACAGGGTATGCGTCTAAAAGAACTTTTTTTTTTTTAATCGGAGAATAACATGCGCAAAAGAATAGACTTATCGGATGACCAAAAATAATGTTAAATTTTACATTTGTTTGCCCAAATGAACTAATGCAGCCCATGCCAAGAAATGACGTGCATACATTTAGATCTATCTGAAACTATCTAGCCATTTTGAAAGCTTTGACAAAAACAGTTTGCCCTGTGCGAAAAATAACCTTCAAAATTCTTTACATAAATTTAAAAGTGGGATGCAAGTTATACTACATCAGTGTCTTCACTATTAAAAGACAGGAATTGTTGGTATTAACATTCGGATAAAGAACAGAACAAAGTACAGCAAGTAAAGACTGATTTAATTTGACAAGTATTAAAATCAGGTAGACTCGATTTATGCTCGTTCTTATCTTTTCGTAAATTCACCTCAACCACAGAACAAAGCCAAACAACCCCAGATAACAGAACTGATAATGTTTTATGGGAAACAACATTTTTTTTTGAAAACATTACCATTTCAACGAGAAAAAAAAAACATTTCAAACTAATGACTCTGTACAAGATTCTGGGCGTTGAGTTAGACTGCTGCTAACTGAACTCAGCTGAAATCACTGAACTGCACCACCGAAATTGATGTAATGGTTGCCTTTCTTCCTTCTGCGCTTGACTGTAGTTGCTGACATTTAAACATCTCAGAGAAATGCTGCCTGATATTAAATAAAAACCAAGATAAATAGAAAAGCCGGTATCATTAAAATGATAATTATTAGGACCTATAAATTATATTGTTCCTTCTACAATGATATGCTGGGCTATCATATTTATGTATGACATTCTGTTCATTAGAAGTGTTCAGGATCGGTATGTAATACTTCCGTACTAGCTGCCACTCTGAGCAATACTAGTTAATTGTAGTGTCAGCCTGTCACGACGACGACAGGATGTCATTTGCCAAACATTCTGACTGACACTATACGGATTAGATAAATAAATATAGCTGTCCATTATTAACTTGCTCAGTGGGATGCATTTAGCAAAGAGAATATAAATAGAATTCCGAGGCATGTTTTTATTTTGTTAACATTGTGATTGCCAGCTGTACAAAGAAAGACATGACGTGAATTGACCATTTGAAAGGGGATTAAGGACAAAATTCTGGATTTCGGCAGGGGCAATGTTGACAGTTCACTGTGACCAGAGTATCACACTTTTTTTCTTGCATTTCATTCATTAAACCTTTAGAAAGGGGGTTGTACGGGATGATTCTGCCTATTTATATTAGTATTTTGCAACCTGTCGGCGCTATACATAGGAATGTTCCTTTGAAACATAGGAGTTGGCATAAAGGAGTAGAGAAACAGAGGAGACAAACACAAAAAGCAAGACAACAACAGTCAGCTACAACTTCCAACAACTGGGACACGTTAACTTCCAGTCACAGAAGAAACACTGGAGGGCTTCCTGTATTTCGCGTTTGCTCCTCAAACAAATTTTGAAAGCTTGTAAACTTAATCTTTTTGGAGCATAATTTTCTCTGATCTTATTTATAATTCTATCATTTTGATCATCTGTTTCAGAATGACAGTGTTTTACAGCAGGCCTGACTTAATACTCTGTATTTGCATAATTATTTCAGGAAAAGCCTTTGCTTTCTCTTTAGATCCATATGTGAAAGATTCTGACTTGAAACAATATACCCCCACAAAGCAGACAACTTGTAGTGATTCTATTAGCGGATCAGAAGTGGAATCTAATAAATTAATTGACGATTACACGACATTGGTAGTCATTGTAGTTCAGTACTGCATTGTCTGTACTCTGTTCAATGTCTTTGGAATCATAGCTAATATCATCAATATCATTATCTTTATCAAACAAGGATTCGCAGATTCAATGAATATAAGTTTGCTTGGTCTGTCCATTTCTGACCTCGGAAGTCTCTTGGCCATGCAGTGGGTGAGTATTTGCTTCAGTCCACTCCTCAACTTCTCGGACCACATTTCATTTTTGTCCCTGGACGTATCTTATATCACAGGAGGCTGGCCACGAGTTATGTTCATGCGTATCACCGCCTGGATCACGGCTTTCATCACATTTGAGAGATGTCTGTGCATAGCCATACCACTCAAGGTCAAACTCATCATTACCCCAACAAGGACTCGGGTTATCATTATCTCTATGTTCATCCTTATCATCGCCTCCATAGCTCCTGTGTATTACACCAGCCGCCTCACCTGGAACTTCTATCCGGAGAAAAACCGGACGTTGCTGGGATTGACTTTCATCAGAAACAGATTAGAAATTGATGCTGTTGTGTACATGATCAGCAATGTCTTTCTCCCCATTCTAGCTCTGGGTATTGTCATGACATGCACTGTCATTCTGGCTATAAAACTGAAGAATAAAACCAAATGGCGAAAAAGAACGACCACAAAATCTGAACAGATCTCCAAGAAAGAAAGAAATATTGTACGAATGGTGAGCTTTATTTCCATTGTATTCATTATCTGTTTGTTCCCAAATGCTGTTGCTTGTTGTGCAATGGCTTTAGTGCCAGAGTTCAACCTGGACGGTCAGTACCGGAACACATTCATTGTGGTCCTTGCCTGGCTATTCTTTCTGGAGTCCATCAACTCTGGAACCAACATTTTCGTGTATTTCAAGATGAGTTCAAAATACAGGGAAACATTCTATAGCTTGTTTCGTCGGGCAAAGGGAAAGTCAGATAATTCTGTTCTGACTAAAGAAATTTAATCTTTTATTCGAATTAAGGATCTAAATGAAAACAACTTGATTAACGCTACCTTGTAATTTCACTGTATTTTTTCTCGTCTAGCGCTGCTTGACGATTCTCTTTTTCTCTTTCTCATCGTTTGGCTTTGGTCTGGAATTCAGTTAAATAAATATGACAAGAACGATTATAACGTGCCTACTTTTATATGTTTTTTGTCGCTATGTTTTCTCTTCGCTTTCTTTTATGCTCTTGTTCGTTTCTCTCACTATCTCTCTCTCTCTCTCTCACTTCTTTTTGTTTATTTTATAAAACAAAATTACGCAGGTATTAAAGAACATAATGACAGATGTATATAAGAGTCTCTACAAACGTAAACTTCAAAAATTATATAAGATCTATTCACTCCATCTGAAGAACGTTTGGAAATAATATCTTCTGTGTGATAGATATAGAAGAAATGTAGGCCGCTGTAAATGTGTTTGAAATGTTCATGATTCGTTCGATGACGGGACAGTTAAAAAAAGATGTTAACATAGAGTTCATTGTTGCCAAGATATTGGTGTTCGGTCTGTCGTGTCTGATAAGCAATAATCTGATCAATAGCCTATTAACCTCAGGAGTAATCAATTTTAATTAGTTTAAGACATTACGAGATGATCTCATTCTGAAAATACTATCAGAAAGACTCTTAGAAAAAGGCATTCACTCAGTCCATTCCCATGAAGGAGAAATGACTCGTCTTCTGTAGATGGCTTAGCAAGTGTGCTTTATTTTCTCAGAAGAATTATCTAAAGCCTACTATTAAAGCAATAATTCTTTCCTATCAGACAGGTTATATAGACTAATCCTCATCTACAAACCGACAGACACAAAGACATGTACACAAACGCATCCATACACATAGATATGCACTTTCAATAAATCGAGGGCACTATCAGATTCTAGGAAGGGGAATCGTTTGGCTCTTTCTTAGTTTAATCCCATATTGAGTCTTGATGAACAGTCTACTCATACTATGCTTGCTCTGGATTTGCATAGTGGTCTAATGTTGTATAGGAAAACGGGGGTCTTGATTTTTATGTAACAACAACAACAACAACAACAACAACAACAACAACAACAACAACAACAACAACAACAGCAACAAAATGCTTTCCATCCTGCAGCTGAATTGAGCTGTACAGCTACGATTTATAAAGTATTTTTCACGATTTGGACAACGCTCACCTACAAAAGCGATATATCAATAATTTATGTATGTTTTTATTTCTTTATCTGTTTGTTTGTTTAATAATTATGATATACTTATTAACATTAACTAATCTATTTGGTTCTTCCTTTCTTTCATTCTCATTTATTTTTTTTGTTTTTTATAGGAGAAGAGGGAGGGGGATGTGAAGGATTTTTTTAAATCCCTGTTTTAATAATTTTAATGGTAGAAATGAGAATCAGACATGACTTTGAATCCGTCACTTGGACTAATAATACAAAGGGAAAGACGTGGAGTGTATAACAATCGATTTTCCCCTAAAGAAATAAAATACACTGGTTCTTGCATATCATGAAGACAGAATCAGTAAATGTTTCGAGCTTGCAGTGCCCTGAAATTGTATTGGTGTAAGAAAGAATTTGATTTGGAGCTTTAGCTAAATAAAAATCGATTCCAGAACTTTTTTTCTGAAAATTCTGCCATTCCAGAACAGGAAAATGTAGTAAAAGATTAGCTTGGACTATCATGCCACCAGCCAAGAATTGGCTTACCTCAATACCTGTCCAACCCGCTGGCCTTGGCTCTTATGTGCTAAGGAGTATCCACAAAATTCTAGTCACAATGAGCAGAGGAAACACAGCTTCTGATCATTGGCTATTCAACAAAAATCTGCTGTCCAACTGCTGGAGATTCATTAAATTCCTGTCAGTTTCTCAGGGTCATTACGAATACCAGCGAAAACTTCCGTCTGGTGGCCTAGAACATCAGTTCTTTGTAAATAATCGAATTAGGTCGTATTTCTGTAGCTGCAGAGTATAATAGTTGACCATTGTTGTGATTGATGTCAAGACGATATACCGGCCAAAGAATAATAATTATATATATTGGACTTATTGGAGTCTACTGCAGGCCTCTCAGAAATGGAGGCATAGGAACAAAATAATGGTTGAAAATGGGTAGCAGAGGCCCAAACCGAGGAGATGGATTCACTGTTTGAGATAGGGATGTCCTTAAGTTGACAACCTGTCCAGAAATCGTTTAGAACCATTTTTTTATTCGAATAAAATTACACTTTAAATGTTTTAGACAGGTTTTCAAAAGCAAAACTTCTTTTTCTTTGACAAGGAACTCGCTCAACATCTCCTTGCGACCCTTCCGTTCGTTTAACATTGTGAATTTGCACGTGTAGAGACACCCAGCTCCTTTGTTTACATTGTGGAGGACACTGTTTTGTGAACAATATATACAACATAGGTCGTTATTGTGTAACCTTTGAGGGTAACAACAATATCAAACAGGACAAGTAAGACCGAAAAAACTTCGGATGCATTTCGTATGAAAAATCAAGTTTCTTCTTGCCTTTGTTTACAATGCCATTTCAGCTACCAAGTGACATGCCTTTGACCATGTGGAAATTCTGAACGAATCCATTATACTGAAATTTATTATAAATGCGGAAAAAATCACTTCAACAGTTTTCGTCTGAAGAGTCGAGATTTCATAAAATGAAACATTGGGATAAAATTTGTAGAAAATTTGTCATTGTCTCTGAATCTGTTTTTCCAAAGTTATGGGAAAAGTGAATGAATTGTCACAATTCCTTCTGATTAATTTTCAACATTATA
Organism: Peronia peronii; assembly: GCA_039654565.1. Lineage (NCBI taxonomy): Eukaryota > Metazoa > Mollusca > Gastropoda > Systellommatophora > Onchidiidae > Peronia > Peronia peronii. Next base: position 11,793 of record JBCEWB010244379.1, read on the forward strand.
TTATAAAGTTTAGGGTAATCAGTCAAACAAAGAGAAGTCTATTTATAGCGGGTTTGAAGCTAGATTACATACGTGATTAAACTTTGAAAAGATGGCCCTTGTCACCGCAGCCATAAGTATTTTGCAATATTTCTTTCTTTTGTTTATCTCTACTTTGATCATGCAGAATTTGACCGTGATGATTAAAAGTATCCCCCCTCAGTGGTTTTCATCTCACCCCCTCATTAAAAAAATGAAAAACGATGTGAAAATAAAAATGAGAGAAAGAATATGTGTAGATCTAGTACCTCAACTCGATATCCTACAAACTGTGCTATGTTTGAATCATAATGAAGTTACAGCGACATCAGCGGATTCACTACTTGAACATTGTTCTTGAGTCATATTTCACGAGAACTTGCTTGCACTCATGAGCATGACATTCTTAACGTATCTGTGGTTGCATCATCAAGACATCGTCGTTTAAAAACAGGACCAAGAGAAATCTATGTAAGTCTGACCTAAATGCATCTACCTCTTTAAGTCAAAGTCTGAAACAGACTTAAAATGATTGTGATAATTACGAGTGATACATTGAGAAGTCAGAAACCACAGCAAACTCCTTTGATGTTATAGTCGTCAGCCTCAGCGAAATTCGTAGACTCCTGTTTATATTTTCGTTTTTTATCCATTCTCTCCATCTTTTTCTTCAGTTATGTGTTTGTTTGTTCGTTCCTTTCTTTCTTTGTTTTCCCATGTCTCTTATTCGCTTATGTAATAAACAAATTTCGAGATACCTCCACCAGGACGTTGAACGACGCATATAGAACGTAACATTATACAAATTCATTGTCTGAACATTTTTGTTTTTTCTTCATGCTAGATTGTGGAAGAATCAGACATACGCTCGACCTCTTTAGTGCTTGGAAAATTTGTATTTGGTAAAGAGGATGTATCGATGATAGAGGAAATTTCTAACAAATAATCTATGAACAGATCGATCAATCTTAAATCTATAGTGCAAATCTTTTCAAATGATAAGAAGTATCTGGTAGACTACGTAAACTGAATTGTGTAAGGAATTAAATGAAAATTTCTAGTTACAGGAGTAAAACATTCAATTATATATTTTTGAGAAGGTAAGTGTAAAATGTTCCCATTGGAAAAGCAGGATTAGCAAAATATAAACAATTTATAATAATAATAATAACAATAATAATAATAATAATAATAATAATAATGAAGGCATTTATATAGCGCCTCACTCACGAAAAGTTGAGTAATAACGACCACAGACATAGAATATGCGACACTACAAAAGGTGCAACAGCATACATACATACATACTATCATATCATACAAACGTCTCCAGGAATAATACCGAATAAAAATTCAACTCATTTTTTTTGAATCTAAAAAATGTTTTAAATGAAATGATTTCTAAACTTTGGATCTAAATTTCAAATTGAATAATAAATGTGCATGTGAAATGATTACAAAAACCTGGCAAAAAACAAGTAAAATAAAATCTGAAATTACTTGTAAGTAAAACAAAACAAAACAAATAAAACAAAAAAGCAAAAACAAACAAAAACAAAAAGGAATAAGAAAAGGAATAAAGATAAAATAAAATCTTTAAAGTCATTTGGGAAAGAAGAACACTGCATTTATTAATTCTTTGTAAATAAAGATCATCAGAAGTGTCAGCTAGCTCTTCTTTCCGCCTGAGACTCCTTCTTCATCATTCATTTATTCTATCATCACAATAAACGCACATCGTTTAAACAAATTGACTAGAATATCAAGGACACAGCAGTGGCTTTTAGACGGACTGGACATGACAAAATGATCTATTCTATTTACACGTTTCAGCTATGGACAAGCACAGTTTCCTTTTTCTATCTAATAAAGGCACTATGAAAATAGTTTTTTTTCCCTCAATCTAATAACACAAATGTCATGATATACGCAGAAGTGAGTATTACTACGTGTAACTCAGTGATTTTCAGACGTTTTGATGACAACAAGTACTACGACTACTGATCTCCTCTCAGGACAACTTGATCAATCACAGTTGTGGTCAATCTGCTCATTGGTTTATTTCGAAAACGCTCACAAAGACAGAGCTTTAGCGAGATTGAGAAATAAATCGATGGTCCAAAGGCATAATATTGCAACTGCAATATTTTCTCTTTAAAAAAAAAAAAAGCTTCAGAACAGAAACTTGCAATTTCCAGTGAAATCTGTACTTTAAAGTCATTTGAACTTATTGATTTGAACGTTATAATTTGGCACTTTCACTGACAATGAGAGCAGAACTGATTGCATGCAGTGGAATGAAACTGTCGTAATGAACATTGTCTGTTATGCCTCTCGTGCCGAAAAATATACTACCATCAATGGGATCAGTGCATAGTTTAGAGGCAAAAAGGCAAGCAGTCTTAACAATCTCTAAGGACGTGATTTTTATACCAGATCTAAAAGCGACTGCAATGTAGTAACAGAATTGTTGGCAAGGCAATAGAACAAATAACTGGTGAAAACAACTAGAGGCAGAGAGAGAGAGAGAGAGAGAGAGAGAGAGAGAGAGAAAAGGAGGAGGGGGATGGGTTTGGGCATAGAAAGAACAAGAAAGAATCGTTCTGTTCTAGACGCACTGCCTTAGTAGTTGATATTCATAAACGTTTTGTGCACGATGTCATGAAATGTATTATTATAGTCTTCTCGAGTTCTTTCAGGCATACCTGCATGATGGATATTGACATCCACTCTGTTCTTTTTATGCTGAATTTTCTTCTGATTTTGTTGTGCATTCTTTTCCTGCTTCTTTTATAACTGTTGCTATTGTCATTGTTATTGTTACTATCATTATTGGGTTGTTCCTTGTGGATTTCCGATTCGTTTTCCTTCTTTTTGGCACACTATACATAGTTACAAATATTATGTATCTATATGAGTTTTTTAAAATTATTAATGGCACACGTTTCCGTTCAACAAAATGTTAAATAGAATATTATCAAGCATGTTTTGACACCTTTATATATTCAAGCAGTGACTTCACTCTCTTTGGGGGGAACAAGATTACGATATCAGCATGTCTCTCACCTGCCCTATGTCTTCCCCTTCTTTGTGAGTCACATTTCTTTCTTTTCAGGATACACACCAAATACAGAAAAAAAATATCGAAATCCTATTTTCTGTGTACACTGTATTTAAAACGGCTTGTGAGATAAATTACATGTTCTTTTCTGTGTGAGCAGACATTCATAAATACACCAGCTTTAGCGAAATACCAGAACCCCAAATCATTATCAAAAGAAAGAAGCGATCTAAAACACTGTGATTGCATTTTTCCCAGAACCTCACCATGCTATTTACTATTCATTTTTCGAAATGTGATTAGAGCTTGACACATGTAATATAATGATGAAATATCTATTTTGCCCTATGCTGTCACATTTAATGTCTTCTTGTCACACATTATTGCAGTATAACAGCAGCGTATGCATATCAATTATACTGCCTGCCGAGAGTGTCATTCTAGTGCCCAGTTTCTTTCCTGTGCAGATTAAACATGAACTGAGTATTTTCATGTTCGGATTTTTGATAATTTATAATCTACTATAAAAGAAGTATTTTTCATATGGCAAAGTGCTGGTGGAAGAGTCAAATTATGTCGAAAATGACAACTTTTAGTAAAATGTAAGAGAACTTTAAAGCTTTGCTTTCTGGCAAAGACTCTAGTCGACTTATTCCTATGTCTAATATTGAAATCAACTTGTACTGGTCAAACCTAAATTTTCCCAAGAGCGAAGCATAATTAAATTGCTAGCTCGAATAATTATCGATGACAGGCACTTCTGTTTTGATTCACATATGGATCTATACTATTAAAGTAAATATTGTATTTGGCCAAACTGATCGGATCCAATGGACAAATATTTAATATAAGTAACATTTTTCATCAAAGTGGTATTGACTCTTCTTACGCACAGGTGAGGTTACAGAAAATGGGAAGTAACAGTATGACTGCCATAGTCGTTGGGCTGTCGGAGTCGGAATCATACGTTCCTGAGTTCGAATTCTAAATGGGCAAGACGTCAATATTCTGGCATTGGAAAATACTGTTCACACAAATTTTCAGACGGGACTCAGGTTGAAATGAGTACCTGACAATTTAAGCACCGATAGATCACCGCTTTGTATACCTCCTAGAAAGCTGATAATTCACATGATTGTCTTTGTAAAGCCTATCAACATAACAATCTATTGTAAAGTTCTAAGAGCCTGGGTGTAAGGGAATAAACGTTGCATAAATACCATCTATCTACGGGGTGGGCAATAATTCATGATTCACTTATTAGTTTTATTTCTTAATATGCTTATAAACACACGTATAAAGTTAATGAATGCACTGTTTAGTTAATCGGTTTTCCATTTCATGGTCAACTGGACCTCCTTGTGCTGTGACACAAACCTGTAACCATATTATCTGAACAAAATGATACACTAACAATAACAAAATCGTATTAAGAAACATACTAAAAAGTCAGTCGTGAATTGATTCTGATCCAACCTGTATTAAAAACATGTTAACATTTTGATCAGCAGCCCCTATAAGACCAGTCGTTCACACGCCCATTTCAGTCTTGAATGCGAAAGAATTACAAGGAACTGACTGTTGCGGCCGCCATGTAGAAAATTTATTTGGGATGGGGCCAGGGGAGCATTTCTAACCATATATATCTCGTTATTAAAAAGGTGCATGGTGAATACTGTTCACAAGTCAACAGAGTTGAGGGCGCATGGCCTCAATAGACTTTTGGTCTATTGTGGTCACATGGCCTCAATAGCCCCTATCATAAATATCCCAAACATACCAGAACGAATCCAAAGAAGCATCTCGGTAAATTAGCTCTAGTCCATTTTTCTGCGGGTATAACATGGTGTACCGGCGCAGACTACTGCAAATGTCAGCTTATAGTTTGTCGGATACGATTATTTACAAAACCAAACAACGATCAAACAATAAAAGGATGTGACAGAAAATTATTTCATCTAATGAGCTAAGAGTAGAAACGGCAACAGGTTTACTATTAAAGCGGCTAAATGTAGCAATAATGTTGGGTGCTAATACTGTACCAATCCATAAACTCCTACAAAAGTTTTGAAATCTGACGCTCTCTAACCGTACATTTGTATAAACAGAAAACAATGTTTGAGAGAGAATAGGTAGTCCACTAGTCTTAAACTGCATTCGTTCACATTCTCTTCTCTCTATTCCCTAACCCTACCTTAGACATCTTCATATCATTTCTTGACATATGCTTGTGTAGTGATATAGTGAAAATGTCCATTTCTCAGTGGAGGTTGAAACTTGCTATTCATTGTAAGACCTATTTAGGCCCAACAGAGCAATTCCCAAATTTCATTATTAAGTTTTCATGTCGTTCTGAAAGCTGCTTTCCAGAAGTCTATTCAAAATTGTACTTTTCCCCAGATGGCCGGTAGTTCCAGAAGGCTACACATTTTGTCTACTTAGTAGTCAAAATTGTTGTACTATTTTCATTAAATGTATCATTTTATTTCAACAGGTGTCGTATTCATAGTTTCTTGAAACGATGCATATGACCCATTTGCCAATATTTAATAACACTCAGGGAAACAAAAGCTCCTTTTAGTTGATAAAAAGATAGATTTTGATGGTCAGGCCAAGTACTCTTATATCAAAGAATACCGCCAAACATTTTCTGTTACATTTAAATCGTATTAACAGACAAAACTTTTTCTGCAGTATAACGGAGGGTGAGAGAATGATGGTATTCAATGTTGCTCCACATCACTGGACACCCTCTGAGTTCACGTATGTATGGCTAACAGTTTCCGCCACTTTCTACACTATTTACTGTAGCAACGACGTTGATCCAGAGCTTTTACGAGACAATGATATCATCATCAGCGCAGCCGATGAGAACAGATATAATCAGTCCGACAGCGTTATGGCCTCTGACCGACGCATGCATACATTTGTCGATGACAACATTACAGAAATTGTTATTCTCATACAATACTGTGTCATTGGTACTCTCTTAAATATTTCTGGAATTGTTTCTAACGTCATCAACATCACTGTATTCATCAAGCAAGGATTTGAAGACTCGATGAACATAAGTTTACTCGGCCTTTCCATTTCTGACTTAGGTAGCCTTCTGACTTTGCAGTGGCTGATCGTCAGTTACAGTCCTGATCTGAGGTTGTCACGGGACATTCACTTCATAGCAATGGACGTCTCCTATCTGACTGCAGGCTGGCCCCGAGTCATGTTTATGCGTATCACTGGCTGGATCACTGCTTTCATCACATTTGAGAGATGTCTGTGCATTACAAAGCCACTTAGGGTCAAAATGATCATTACGCCCACCAGAACACGGGCCATCATCGCTGGGATCTATCTCCTTCTGCTACTGTCAGTCATGCCCACTTTCTACACCAGCCGCCTCACATGGAATTTCTACCCTGAGTTCAATCGCACTCTCCTTGGGTTAAGCTTCAGTTCTGATCGGGTGGAAATCGACACAGTTGTGTACATGATCTGCAATGTCTGTCTTCCCATTGCTGCTTTAGCAGTTGTCCTCGTATGTACAATAATCTTAGCGATCAAACTTAAGAATAAAACCAAATGGCTGGAGAAATCAACAACTAAAGCAAAACATATCACTAGGAAAGAGACCCAGGTTATCAAGATGGTAAGTTGTATTTCCACGATATTCATCGTTTGTTTCACTCCCAACGCCATCACCTTTTGTGCAATGGCTCTGGTGCCTGGGTTTAACATTGGCGGTGAACATCAGAATCTTCTGGTTGTCGTCTTAGCTAACGTGTTTATCGCAGAGTCCATCAACTCAGGGGTTAACATTTTTGCTTATTTCAAGATGAGCTCAAAGTACAGGGAAACATTCAATCAGTTGTTTCGCAAAAAAGCTTAATGTCTAACAATGCAATCTTCTCTTTCTCTCTCTCTCCTGCTCACTCCTCCCCCTTTTCTCTCTCTCTCTCTCTCTCTTCCTCTCTTCTATTCATCAAATCACAATAATTTAAATTTAAAAAAAAAAATGGAAAACCACCAAAGTTCTTATGCAAATCAGCGTAATTCACTCCATTGGTATTCTGGAAATAAAAAGATACTGAATTCAAACGTACAAGTAGATGTCGAGCATTAGTTTGATGGCCCTACAGGAGTAGAAGTATTAGAAAAAAAAGAGACTTGTTGCATGAATCATGTCCTAAAGAATAAGATGTCACAAAATACAAGTCCAGCTAGGCATGTGTGATATCTAAGTCCCATTCAAAACCAAAGAAAAAAGTTAAAGTGTTTGTTGAGCCCCGAGCATAGCTCTGAATGAACACGTTGAGAAGGTGGTTAATTCTTTGACTGAGTGGACAACACAGGACCGACTGATAATGTAAATATTTTTCTGCTGGTTTCGTCGATGCACCGATGATCTTTTTCAGAATAATGAAATTTGGACATACATGAGACCAGACAGAAAGCATCAAATTGTATCAATGTACATTTCGAAGAGTGTGGTAGGTATAGCATGGGTTTGGATTGTATGGACAAGTAACAATTGCGGCTAATTTTCCTCCCGGATAACCACCAGCAGGCAGTAAAAAGAAGTAAAGAGAAAGTAACGGCTACATTGAGGCAAAAATGGCATGGCGTCCACGAATTAAAAAAAAAAAAGATATAGTAGATGTATAATATAGATTTTCAAAAAGAATATAAAAAAGGATTTAATATAAGATCTGTGCATGTGTAATAGAGTATCTTGTGGTTCAAAGGTTCAGAGAAAAAAATATTTCATGCAAGAACAGGCATTCTTACATTCGCTGAGTTTAGGCACCTCTTCTCTTCAGTTCAGAATTTAAAAAAAAAAAAAAAAAGTTCTGAATCTCTTATTTCTTGCCTTATTTACCTTCATTATCTATCAGTCAGTCCTTCCACAAAATCCTCCTCTTCCGTCTTTTCTCCTAAAGTCTGTCAAGTCAGCTAAGCTAGACACGAAACTATCCTTTGGCTCTCTTTTTAGGCTCTGTTATTTTGCCATAACTAATGTTTAAAGAATGATTATGTTCTTGTCATTAAGTTAATGACTATTTATTTTATTTGACAATGAATATGATATATGATAACAAATGACTTTGAAAGCTAAACAGAGATGAATTTTCCTAGCATATCTTTTGAAATAAATTTATCAAAACTGAACTAAATGGCGTACTTACATTTCATTGTCACAGTCCATTGTGTCGTATGACTATTCTTGTTGGCGAATGTAGACATGTGTCCTGTTAAGTCAAGAAACAAAGTGAAACCCTGCGCAAAAATTCGAAGTTGGAGGACATGCTAAAGGAACGGTGTGTGTATGTATTTGTGTGTGTGTGTGTGTGTGTAACATGTACATGTGAATGTCTCCTTTTGCTCTGTGTACATGAGTGTGTCTATTTGTGCGTGTGTGTGTATCTGTGTGTGTGTATGCGTGCGCCCGTGAGTGCGTTCTTCTTCTTCTTCGTCGTCTTCCTCAGTGTAACTTTTCTTTTAAAAGAAATGTATTTCAATTATGCACATTTCCACTGGTCATATTATTCTCAGATACGCCTTAAGATCGAATATGAAGTAGGCTATATCTGCCAAAGATAACCTCATGTCTGTCAAGAGTTACAAAAGATGTTTGTGAAATTAGCTTATACATTTTTCTATCCTGTTATCATATGACTGTAGATGTATAAAAATCCCTAACATTGAATGCATTCACAATTAAAAATTTGGATTCATAACATGAAATTAAATACAAATGAAAAGAAAACAACCATTTTCAAAAACAACCAAAGAAACGAACAGACCTGTGTTTTTTCCCACCAGTCTTCCTCATATTGAGGGCAAACTGAATATTCATTTATTTACTTTGGTTCCTGGTGCTATGTAACAGACATTCAAATTGTTATTGAAAATTGTACTAGCTGGGCCACCCCAAGAACGAATCCGTTCATGTTCTCCAGCTGCAGTAGTTCAACAAGAGCTTCACCTATTTTGGAAAGGCTTGGCAAGCAAAATGCATGTTATGGATCAGATGTATAAGATCCGTGGCAGACAGTCAATTGGAACTAGTGACGATATGAGAGCTCATCAGATCTCTTCTTACTTGCTGTCGTGTTAGGCGCATTATAGCTGTCATTTTGCTGATGCCCCTTAATCCCAGACGTATTGTGTTCTTTTACCGTTTGATGACATCAGAAGGCACAGACCTGTCTCCGTCAGAAATTTTCTATATACCACTCGATAACATTAGTTGTTCGTTCGTCAGTGGATCATACCATGATTGTATACAAGTGTAGCCTAATTTTTATTGCACCGACAACAGATGATCACTAAACTTCGAATGTTATATATTGACGATAGCTGGGCTTTTTGCAACAGATGTAGGTTAAACAACAGAACAAGAAGCGTGAAATTTGATAATAGTGGCTTATTAAAAGAAGTCAGGATACTTTCGAACCTTACAAACACTTGCTGTTGCAATCCCCCTCCCCCCACTCCCCTCCCCCCTCACACACATACAGAGACTCCTTTGACCATAACTATTGGAGCTACTCGATATACACAACAAACCAGCATACATAACAAACCAACACCTTTGAAAATTTTTTTTTTTTTTGCAAAGAGGGAGAATGTGTGTGAGCATGTGTGCATATGTATGCTCATGTGTTGCTGCTGTTGTCCTCTTATTGCGATTTCAGAATGTAACTTTAGTGAAAAGAAGGAAGTGACGGTCACCTGAAGGTTACAATACCTGTCTGAGTTGCAAAGTCAAAGACTAATATGATTTTACAACTGACATTCAACATTTTAATGAAAGTTTTTGAGCACATATCATTTTTTTTTTGTAAATTCCTTTTATTCTCATGGCTATTGTCCAAAGTGTCGGATTTTCCTATGATAAACTTCCAATAGCCTGTACAATAAAAGAAAACCAATTTCATGCACCATATGTGCAATCAATTCACTTTCAAAATAACATCAACAATACTAACTTAAAATGAAGAATTCATTCTGTGAGTTCATTGTGTTGAACAGTTTCAGTGCCACAAATAAATATTGTGGTACGGGACAAATGGGTTCATCTACAGGGGGGATCAAATTACTTACAAATAGTAGTGGCCGTGACTGTATTAACTTCTGTATTTCGATGTATCATTATCACGTTCTAAGCGGCCACTTGCTAACCTTTCATGGCTGAACCATGCACCACAAACTGATTCAATAATCTTGAAGGGAGGAATATGACATAGGTAATCATTAATCAGTTGTTCAAGACAATTCTTTATCATTAACTCTCTCATAAAAATAGTTCAGGTGCTCCTTTTTAGTGAAAGGAAAACTCTTAACATTTATGAAGTGAGACAGCCAAGCATATGCTTCATTATGGTTATCTGTCTGTCCAGAGGTTTGCCTTGATCGATCAGGTAAAATGCTGATCTAGAGTCCTTACATTGTATTCACTTGGCTTTTCATAATATGAACAACTGTATATCTTCTCTTTATAGAGAGGAAAAGCAATACAACTTTGTGTATATCATAGCATAGAAACTACAGAATGGAGTTCTGTGATCTCGAGATTGAAAGGAAGAACAAATTATTAAGTTGTACTTTCATATAGTGAATTTGTATAAAAACAATCCTTTTTCTTGAAGTATTGAAAAATAAAAGGGTGGGGTGGCGGTGTATGAGTGTGTGTGTGTGGGGGAGGGGGGGGGGGAGGAGGAGGAGAGGGGGTCTTTCCTCAAAAATCCAGTAACAATGAACACTTTCCTGAAACCTTGACCTTTACGTATGAGATTTTCTAAAACCCCATCTCTATTTCTTTTGACGTTTCTGTGTTGTTATAGCTGTGCTCAGTGGGCCACAAATGAAGTGATCATGTGTGAAATAGTGAACTTTTTAAAAAAAATAAAACACGACATTGGAAGCACTACGCTACTAATTGTTGCACATTGTTAAACTCAACATGATTTCACTTTGTGTGCTTCACAACATTTGAGAGGTGCATGGCATTGTGTATCACTGTGCCTAAGTTTTTCCCTAAAAAAGAAAACAAGACACGTTTTCTCAAATACCTAATTTTGATCACTATTTTCTTTCTACTTTTATTTCTGGATTGATTCTAACCAAATCTGGCATACATAAGACCATAAGACCAACAAGAAGAAACATATGCGGGTCCTATTCTGCTCGTACGTTTTGGAGCAAAATAGGTTTTATTGTGAAATTTCACTACGTGACATTGTCAAAAATTTCTCGAAAATTTTGTTTCACCTAAACAGCTGAAAATATGTAACTTGTTAGATAATATTCTAAATAATAAGTTGATCGGGTTACATTTAAATTTCATTGATGTTTGGCATAAGAGATAGATTTCAAAGAAAGCATTTCACAACAGGAAAATCCAAGATTGCGGCATTGCCATGACCAGTCATTTTTTTCCCCCACTGTTTTCCTCTAATTGAACAAGCCGGATTTGATGGGAAAGGTTAAAATTGTCGGTCTGAAATAATAATATAAAAAAAAATCACCTCGAAGAAGCGCATTGTGGGGGGGGGGGGGAGGGGGGGGGGGGGGGGGGGGGGGGGGGGGGGGAGGGGGGGGGGGGGGGGGGGGGGGGGGGGGG
>JBCEWB010244597.1:0-23489 GCA_039654565.1 Peronia peronii
ATAGGAAGCCGATAGATCTACCTAGTACTAGATCCATTACTTGAGTCTGGGTAGCAAGCCAATATATTTAGAAAGCAGGTGTCCCAATAGCAAGTCAGTAATTAGAAAACACATGACCAGATCGTAGGCCAGGGTCAGGATAGCAAATGGACACTAAATGGACCGGGCAACGTAACAGCAGCGTAACACTGAAATGTCATGGCCGGATAGGAACGTCCGGGTCATGTGGGGCGGCGGGTTCTAACAATAGCTCCGGGTCCGTACAGCAAAAATATTCTATGGGGACCCGGGTCCGTTCTAAAAATTGCTCCAGGTCCATGGTCTGGGTCCACGGGAGTCTTCTAAAAATAGCCCGGACTGGAGACCCAGGTCCGTTCTAAAAATAGCCCCGGGTCCGTGGTCCGGGTCCACAGGGGGTGATCTGAAAATAGCCCGGGGACCCGGGTCCGAATAGCAACGGCCATTTGACATACGAAAGAATTTGTTTCTTATTTTCAATTGTCTAGCAAGTTATATTCATCTGCCAAAAAAGTGGTTCGGTGCAAGCTTGTTTTAAATCCAGAAGGATGGAGCTCTCTCATTTCTGCCAGTTGTTCACTGTACAGGATTCTCCATGTAGAAGACAGAATTTTTTACAAATAAGTGAAACAACCCTCCTCTCCCCGACGCCGTGATAATCACCAGTAGGCGTTTATAATTATAATCCCAAACCTGGCTAGAAAAATTTCACTGCAATAGAAATGTTCTAAAAATGCCAACAACCTATAGTGCCAGGTAGGGATCAAGAAATACAGCTTTGGCCACTTGTTTCCTCCTACACATCTCTGACAAATGACAAATGAAATGACATGAAGACAGAAAGTTTTATAGGATGATAACCACCCCTCCCCTAGAGGTTGAAAGGCATACAAACACCATAAGAAAGTTTTAAAGACAATTTTAACCACCAGTGCTTTGTGTGCCAGGGATTACCTGACCTGTAGATAAAAAGAAACATTCTGCCGGCCAGATATATGTGGTCGCCATTATTTGGTGCACACTTAGGGAAATTTTAGAAAAGCGGCCCAGATATGATTTGTGCAAGTGATCATGTGAAATTACTATTGCATCTTAATCTCACTTTATATTTTTATGAGAAATTTTATGGGAAATTGTGCAATCTCTGGCTTTGCCCCATTACTCCTACACTTTGAAAATTGATTTTCTTGAGTGGTCCCTTTCATGTTACTCATGTCATGTGGGTTTAAACAATAGGCAGGTTCTTTCATGGACAAGAAACATCTTAGCATTGTAGATCAATTCCCCGTTGCTCCTTCCTTAATTTCACACCATCTTGCCCAGTGACATGACAAGTGCTAAAAATGCTGCAGCTACTGTTATATATTACAGTTCACAAATTGATTTGCCATGCTTTATCTTCATGCCTTTTTTGCTCTACACTGTCAATTTCATCCTGTTTTACTGCTGGCATAGATTTGCTCAATGTTATTGACGATGACCAAAAAAAAATATTCAGGGATTTTCATGTTATTATGTATATGTATAATGATGTTCCTAGTATATCTTGCTGGAGAGAAAAAAAAATGGTAACATTTTTCAGGCATTCCTGATTTTGTCTATTCCATAGCTGTTATATGTCTTGCGCTTTCTCATACTACCATCAAATATTAATATTAAATTATTTGCACATTATATTTCATTTCAGTTCTTGAAGTCACCAGAGATGCGACCAAGGTATTGTTTAAACTGTACTGGATTTCACAAATTCATTTAAGAGAGTGCAAGCAAAACAGCCCTGAGGATTGTATCAGATCTATAATTCAATAATCATTGACATTTAATTCTGGAGTAATGATTCACATATCAGAGGAGGAAGTGGAAAAGTTAAAAATTAATGATGATTTCATGGATTCTATAAAATGTAGCTATTTCTTAGGATAATATCATTGAACTTTATTGAATCTCTTGATTGACTTTGGCTGATAATCTGATTAGCTAATATTGTCCCAATTATGGAAATGAATCAAAAACTTTAAATTTTCATTGTTAAAATTTTTTTTTTTCATTGGACAACTTTAGGTTAAACTGGGTCTTTGTTTCAGAATGAGATCATCAAAGCTTACAGAAAACTGGCAAAGAAATGGCATCCAGACATGCACAAGAAACAGGTTGGTATGGTTTTTCACATGTTTGTAGCTGCAATTTCTCAGAAACAGGGAATCCAATTGGTGGACTCAAAGCACTTTTTAAAATTTTTTTGTGAAGTGGGTATTAGAGTAAGCTGAACAGATGAAAAAAAATGATATTCCCAAGGCATTCTGGATGCTTTCTCTTTTTGACAGGTGACAAATGTTTTGAATAATTATACAGTTTACGTTCTGTTTCGTCTTTCAACCTCCTGCGGGTAGTTTTGAATAATCTTGTTTTACTAATCTCTCATTCCATAGCCTGGACCAATACATTCCATTATTGTGTGGATGCTTGGGCAAGTGTTAATTCTGAATACATTTACATCATTGTCAATTTCGTAGTACTGAAACAATGCCTGTTAGAAAAGCATTTGAAAATATTAGTAGTTAAATTCAAGCGAAGCACTACTCTATCTTATGTTGAAATTTCATCCTATGTTCACTTATGTTTTAACTGGTTTTATATTTTCATGTTATAGGCAGACAAGGAAAAAGCATCAGAGATGTTCCAGAAGATTGCGAATGCATATGAAGTAAGTTTTCACATAACAGATGAATTTACATAGAGAATTAGACAGTTTCATTTTTTTCTGATGAAATACATTCCTCACATTTGAAAATTTAGATGTCGAATTGTGTGTTGATATAGATATATGCAGTGAAACCCACAAGAAGTCAACTTGCTTAAAATCATTTTTCAGTTAAAGTCAGCCTGTTCCGACGGTCGTGTTTTCCTTCCTCTATATTTCATTAGTCTTGTTTTGGTTTGTTTGTTTGTGTTGGGGGTTTAACGACACATCAGCACGATTACGGCTATATTGTTTCAAACACCATAAGATATGATAACACACCAAGAAGAAAAGAGGAAAGAAAGCGGGACAGAAGATGGGAGCAAGGAGAGAGAGAAGAGATGTCTCTCCTGGAATGTCGAGGATGGCATTCCATGGGAGACATCCCACCAATGTGGGCTTACACTGCCTACAGGTGGGAGCAGAGAACCTACTTATAAACCCCGGGCCCCTGCGGGGGCAGTCTTGTTTCTGATATGTCAACATCTTCAGAGGTGATCTCGCTTAAAGTCGGCTCCAAATGGCCTAGGCTGGCCGACTGACAGGCGTAAATTGTGAAGACAAAGAAGAGAGACCTCTTGTTATGACACATTATAGCCTGTGGGCCTATCGCTGGATTGACTTAGATCTATTAAGAAGACGCTTGACTCTCTTCATCTGTCTTGCGTTGGCGGGGATACACAAACACGCACCCGCACAGCAGTTCCACACTCGGCTTTCATTCCTCTTGCTTGCGCTGGTGAGCCTGCAGACACACAGTTCGATGCTTGGCCCTTTTCGCTTGCCTCGCGTTGTGTGAAAAATACACAAACGCCTACCTACACTCGGTTCACTCACACACATACACACACACACACACACACACAGTACAGACAAGCATTGCGCCCGATCACGCTCATTCCTACATGCTGCACTCGCCCCGACCAGTCAACCTATTACTAACATTTGTCCTCAACTCAGGATGTTGTGTTTAGATTGTCTGAGAAAAAGTATGTTCTCAATCTGAATACAAAGCTGAAACTTCTTAAACATTTTTCAAGGCAAAATACTGCTGCTACTAGTTAAGAGTGAGAGGGGGAAGCTCTGCTGGAGTTCTTTCTTTTTTTAGGGATAAAGGGCATAGACTTAACCCATTAAATAAACAACACTTATTTTGACCCCTACCCCTCTCCCGCACCTACCAGAGATTGTGCCCCATGAAAACCGATAATATCAACCTTGCTTAAAGTCAACAATTTTCCTCGGTCCCAAGTGGTTGACTTTAAGTGGATTCCACTGTATATTTATATTATTAGTAAAATAAATATGCACTCCAGAACCAAATCATGTCTGAATGAAATATTATCTACTGTTATTGAATTCATGTTCAATTTGAGTGAAATTCCATCATGTTACATTCAATAATATTGTAGGCTGGATTGTTTTGTGACATCTTCAGGCGTTATTTCTTCAGAGTGTGATTAACATACATTTCTGAGAGTGCTGAAACACAAATGACAGATGATAAATAATGATAAATGCTTTCGCATTTACTGTTGCCACCAGGTTTTCCAGTGTGACCAATCAAATTGCATTATTTTGATTTATTTGGGACATTGGATTAGACTCTGTAGATCAGATTCTAGATCTAGATTCTAAAGTCCAGAAGGGAGTTTATGATTAGGGTTAGAATTAGGGTAGAGGTTAGATTTAGATTTAGGATAAGAGTAAAAGTTAAGATGTATCCAAGTGTCTTGGAAAATTTAGTCGCATTGTTAATCACCTGGTAGCAATAGACCATTGGTCCTTATTTTGACAACTTAGTATATAGTATTAATGGACTCCTCAAAATGCCTTTTGCATATCATGAATGATTATTCTATATGTTGCTTTCTTTTTTGTTTTGCTTTTTTTCAATGTTGAGATACTGTTTATCTTAGGTGATATTAGTTTATTTTAGGTGATTTTAATTTATTTTAGATAATTTTATCTTATGATATGATTCAGTTTTATCATAATTTTTTTTTAAGGTGTTCATCTAACTAAATATCAGTGGCTCCATAGGAGGATTGTGTGCTCTGTATAATTGATGCATGCCTGATGCTAGTGTCCAGTGATATAATAATGTTGTCTTTGCCAGATCCTGAGGGATGAAGAACAGAGAACAGACTACAACTACATGTTAGACAACCCAGGTAGGTAGTATATCAGTCATTCCTTATGAAGATAGCTCATCAAAGGACATGGGAACACGGAAAATGTAATTTAAAATTCTGTTGATGAATCAAGACATAAAAACAGAAAAACTAATAAGTATATGTGTATGTGAAGGTAGATGTGAATCTGGAATGCAACATTTAGTGGTTTATATTATTGACAAGGTAGTATGAGTCACTGTGAGATCTTGTGATTGATGCTTTTCAGTTGCCACTGATTAATAAGTCTGTAACATGAGGAAATCTCAAAACAAAAATTTATAAAACATAAAAGATGGTCTATTCTAACATGGGAATTAAAAGGTATTAACATGATATGAATCAGTGACAGTGTGAAGCAAACAGAGAAACCTTTTGCTGAATGTGTCAGTATGTGTTTGGACATATATTTTGTGCAAGTCTGTTGGTCATCTGCCTCCTGTCAACATCATCAGATGCGATATGAGCCACTGCAATCAATGACTCAGTTTGTTCTGATCTTCACTAGTTCTCCTCTGTGGTTTCATATTCCGCTGCATTCAGTGATGTTACCAATGAGGAGGGGGAAGCTATCTTCTTGCCTTGAAAACCAGTCAGCTTAAAATCGGTATCTTGGTTCCAGTATGCATGGCTTACCTATCATAGAAGAAAAGGTTTGAAGGTTACAACATTAATAGGGTGACCATATCTTTGTTTCCCAGATGAGTACTACTCTCATTACTACCGTTACTACAGACGGCGTGTAGCACCAAAGGTGGATGTGCGCATAGTCATAGCAGTCACTATCACTGTCATCTCCATTGTCCAGGTAATCCTTGGGTCAATTCACAGCAAGTAATTGGTGAAGGGAGAATGTAAAATACTGATTTTTCTGTGGATCTACTTATTAATTTGTAGGTCATACAAATAGTCATCCTCAATATCCATGTACATGTATTTTACTAGTCATGAAATACATGGCATAAACATCAGTTTGTAATATAGCAACTTGTATACCTTGGAATATATTATAATCTGTGTGTAGGAGACAAAAACTAATTTATACCTTGTGTATTGGCAGTTTGATCTTGACTATTTTTCAGTCAACTGACCTTTGATTTTTAAGCTGATAGTAATTACAGTCATTGTGTTTTCAGTATATTGTGTTGATTTATATATCACCAAACAAGTCAAAAAATGGGAAGAGAATATTCTTTCAGATGGAGAAAATAATTTATGACCAGTAGTTGTGCAATATGAAAATAACTATTCCATGGATGAACTGATTTTATAACAGATGACATTTATAATATGATTGTTACTAACATTTGCCATCTGATATTTTGCCCAGTATTACGGAGCCTGGAACAACTACAACACAGCATTGAATTATCTATGCAAGGATCAGAAATACCGGATGAGAGCCATGGACATCGCCAAGTCAGAGGGCTTGCTCAGCACCAATAAGAAGAAAAACAGATCAAAAAGCAAAGTGAGGGATATTCTTGGAAAATTGTTAGCAATGCCACACTGTCACAGCGGCAGTCAAAGTTATTCATCCAACTTTCTCTTTTCATTAGATCAGATTTATCATTCTGCATTGCTAGAAAGGCCAGAGGTTCACATTTCACAGATCTTCTTGCTTATAAGATATTGGCCTAAGTCATTTTTTGGCCAGCCTGAGTTCAGGTTATAGCTGAATACTTAGAGTCTTTTACTGAATTGTTCTTAAAGCATTGTTTCCAGTGTTGAAGTTCAGTAAATGTTTGTACTGTATTAAATAAAATGTGTGATGTTAGATCTGTTTGATGATGGAGTGAAATGCTTTTTTCCATTTTTCTCAGAAATGAAGATGAAAGTCTTATGAGTACAATAATATATTTAGATCTAGATAGAAGAGTTCTGTTCTTTTCATGCTGTAATTTCTCACAGCATAAAGCAATCCTTCAATACCCACAAACATGTATTCGCTAGTCTTGAAACTTCCTGGCATATTATCCATGATCCAATACATAATGTAGCTACTGAATTATTGAAATAACCTTCTAACATGTAATTTTTCTTTTCATTAAAGTTTTATTAAGCACTAGAACCACTGTTAAAAATGATATCTAGGGCAGTCTTTGATGGATCATCATATACAACTCAATCACATTTAAATTGTCTGATGAATGGTGTTATATCATGGCTTGTTTTAGAAGTCAGACTTAAATAGCATCTCAATGAATTCATCATGTAAACTGTATATCCAAATCTTATGTAAAACATTAATACTTCAGTGATGATAAATCTTTTTCATCCACTTTTTCTGCCCCTGAAATGAGATATTTATAATAGCTTTTTAAAACACATTTTGAAAACATTATTCTGTTCCAGGAAGAAATAAAAGAAGAGGAAGAGGCAACGATACGAAAAATTATAGAAGATAAAATGGATATAAGGTGAGTTACTAGCGAGAGCAAGTTGTGTTTATGCATAAGATTTCAGAGATGCAATTCTTGCATGCTGAACTTTAAATAAAACTGTTTTAATCACCAGCATTTACTCAGTTGCAGAGTCAGTGGATGTTTTCAAGGTGTTGTTTCCTTTCTTTACTTTTGCTTTTTGCTGAGTTACACAGACTTTTTTACATCACATAATATTATTAACTTTATCACATCTTGTTGGCTCCCCTGCCGAGGCCTGGGGGATATAAGTTGGTTCTTTGTTCCCACCTGCAGGCAGTGAAAGCCTGCCATCAGTGGAACGTCTCCCAGTGAATGCCATCCTCAATGTTCCAGGGGTGACATCTCTTCTCTTTCTCTCCTTGCTCCTGTCTTCTGTCCCGCTCTTTCCCCTCTTCTTCTTGAGATGTAAACATATCTGATCATGTTTGGCACAATATAAGTGTGATCATGCTGACATGCTGTTAAACCCTAACATAAACAAACAAACATCTTATTGACACAGCTGTTGCATGTCAACAGGCTGCTCATATTACCTTCATACATGTAATAGTTACTACCTGTACTAGTTTCCAGGCTCTGGAATTTTTGTGTAATTAATGGCTGTTTTTTTGTTTATCAACCTCTCATCTCGACATATTCCAGAGGTGGATTTAGTTGTGTTAAAGTGACCAAGGTATTGTGGGTACAGTTAGTGCTATTGTACGATATGATCAAGTATCTAGCCTGGCAGAGATTGTTATAGTCTACCAGATGTGACTGCTGTACTGTAGATATAATTACTGTTAGCTTACAATATGCTAACGTAGTCAAATATATTGCCTGGACAGTTTTATGAACCGCACATCAACTGAGATCAATCCTTGTTTTTTTTTGTCCATGTGTTTCAGAGGTGGCTATAGTCGACCGAAAGTGACAGATGTATTGTGGATACAACTAGTGCTGTTGCCATACAATATAGTCAAGTACATAGCCTGGTGGATACGCTGGGTCTGGAAGTTCAACATCAAACAAGAAGAGTATGGCAGAGAGGAACAACTTCATATCATTCGCAAATATTTACGCCTAAGTCAAACACAGTTTGATGTGAGTAACCACATCCTTTTTGATTCAGCACTGTTGAGGTTGAGAATGCACAAACCATAAAGTAAACATATTATTTGCAAATATAACTGGCGAAAATAGTAACATTGCAAGTACAATTGGTCTGCTGACCAGGCATGTGGGACACAATATGATGGGCTTACAATCGCTACGTGTATGGTCAAAGTGGTTTGTCCTGCCTACTGCTAGACCTAGGTGTGCATAATTGAGACACGATTTGTCTACCTTTGCTAGCAGATATTGCAGTCTGCTCCAGTTGTGGCTTTTATCAAGTGAAGGCAGCAAATCAGTATCGACTAGAGTGTTGCCATCATCAAGGCAGTGAATGTAAAATCATTAGTGCTGAGGCATACTGTCTGAAACAAAACATGGTTTATTGTCTCAGCCGTTCATATGTGTTTACTGACAGGGAAAGTAGTCATACGAAAATACATGAGTAACATTGTTATTTTCCCTCACAAATATTATTGACCTAAGCCTACATTTCTCTCTATGCTGGAATAACAAGACATTGGAAATAACGAGAGATCTTTGTCAAGAACACTGAATTCATGAGTTCGTGATATATTATTTTTCAATGTTTTGAAAGTAGATTTATCAAAGAAGGCAATTGATCTCCATGCATCAATCCTTTCAGTATATTCATCAGATTTATATTGTAGTTCAAGAGAAGAGGCACATAATGATAGACAGGTTTAAATTATAATATAGTGCGTGTACCCATACAGTACAGGCTCTAAGCACTTTACAGTCTACTAGTAACTATGCATTGCCATGTGGATTTAACACTGTTAAATGGTTTTGATATAATTTTATTCAGATCTAGAGTTTCGATTTTGCTTTTGCTGGTAGAAGAATTTAAATTATAACTATACAAAATAAAAGGGAATTGATCAGTTGGATCAATATGGTCCAATTCTGACCTCACCCAGGGAACACCGAGTATATTTGCACATATTGTTCAACAGCTGTGTGCCCCAGCAGATCTTGAAAAATAATATTTCTGAATGGGGACATGGGGGAAGATAAGGTTATGACAAATAAGTTGAAAAACACTTGTGCTTCTGGCGTTAATATGTGTATTACAAACTTGATAATATGTTTTATATTTGTAGACACTGTTTTCTGTGAATCTAAGCCTTGTCCTTTGCTCTGTTTCATTTCAGGCATTAGAAGAGCATGAAATAGACGACTATTTGTACAGACAGTTGTGGATAAAAGAAAAATTTTTAGTAAGTATGCTGAGCATAAGCCACAAAGGAGGAGTTTACAGGGTAGGCTAGGGAGCTCCTGATAGAGAAACATTTGAGAATAAATGGGAAAAATTTCTGCAATTGAAACTGAGTGAAGATCTTTGGCTTTCACTACAGAAGGGGAGACAAGCAGTGATAATGATAATGAGGACTTTTTCATATTGAAGACTGAATTTTTTAATGTACTATCATGATAGCCACTTCAAGAATTAGAACTCTGCGTGGATTAATGACCTAGACATAGAATTTTGTTCTGTATACCAGAAAAGCCTATTTACATTTTTCTTTGTTGCCAGAAAAAAGGGCACGGATTTATGATAATGTTCTGTTCTTTTATGTTTGAGAAGCCTGTGCTGATGATGTTTTGGGATACGAAGAGAAATTTAGTATTTCCTATCTGTGTGACTCAGGTCATCACTGAAACTCGATAAGTCGATAAGATACTTGCGGAGAACAGATAGAATGAAGAAAATGACATATGGTGTCACAAACATAAGAGATTAGCTATCTTGATTTCAATCTTTTTTTTTCTTTTTTTCACAAAGACCACTACTTTGTGGAGAGCATAATAATGTTAGAATAAAGTATGAGTACTGAAGTCATTTCTTGGTGTCCAGATAAGAGAATAATTGGTCAATGATAGTTGATAATCATTTATTGCTGAATAAAGAAATCACAGATTTATTTGAGACTCATAGAATATTCCAAATTTGTTTGATATATCTGATTTTTCAAAACTTTCAAAACAATCCAAATATTTGTTTAGTCTGTTCTGAATGTCATTTGTCTTGAAGTAACCAAATCACAAACTTCAGCAAGATTCATAGAATATTCTAAATAATTGTTTTGCATGTTCCTGATTATCATTTATGACTAAGAATTAACTTGTATTATATATGCAGGCTTTCAATCCTAAGAAAGTAGGATTTATCTCAGCAGTAAGTGTGGGCCCAGTTAGTGAGTAGAAATTGGGAATTTGGAAGTTTTGCCAGGACAGCAATGTCTCTACTTACTCTCCATCCAATTTTTAATTGCCAAGAGTTCTTTAATGTGCGTGATGTACACATGGAACTTCCAAAATATGTTGGCTTTTATCTGAGAGGACTATATGTCGGGCTTCCCTACCCATGAAGCCAGAGGATCATTTAATCAATGAAAAAAATTGCAGGTTCCGATCTTTTAGTTCTTTCCATCCCCTGATATGATTCAAATTTCATACCTATGACGTAAGTTGTTCACTGATGAGCAGACATCTAACTCCTCGGCCAAGGTAACCCCCTACTTTATAGATATTCAAGACTCATGTTTGTATAACGTAAAAATATTTTTGTTTGGTGTATCCTCACCATTATTTTTCTTGCTTCTTTGAACAAAAAAGGTATGGAAAGCGGAGAAAGAGGAAGAGACAAAGAAAAAACTGGCGGAGAGCGCCAGGTATAAGATGTACCGTAGATATATGAAGAAAGGTGGAGCTGGACAGATGACCTTTGGGCCTGAGTGAAACTGGACTGGACCTTTGCTGTCTGTTCTGTGGTCAGATCTGGTCATTAAGTGTAACTTGTGGTCTCAACATACACATCTTGTGTTATTTATTGCCTATATTGTTGTTGTTATATTCCTGTCTACTCTCACATATTATATTTCCTTTACTGCCTTGTCCTATGGTGGGTTAAGCTTGGACAGGGTGACTCGATGGCCAGGAATTTTTATTTGTTTTCCTATCACTTTGGCAATGGCAAATGTATTTTACAAATTGATTATTTTGATAAATTAACATTTCCTCAAAAACTTGTATTACGAGTAGAAAAAAATCTCTCCCATATTTCTTTTAGCGCATGTCTTATGGTGGACGTTGCTTGGACAATATTTGGGTTTTATTGTTCAGGGAAATGACAGACTTTCTTTATAAATTAATGAACTCACTTTGCAAATGAATATTTCCTTATAAATTCAATTATATTTGAAAAACTTCGGATATGTAACATTGTGTTGAAGCACCTGACTTTTATATATATGAGACGCGACACAATGAAATCGTTTATATATATATAAGGTGAGTCATTACATTAACTCAACTTATTTCACTACTTTTTCGCTCAGTGTGGTGCAAGTCCGATGTGACAGGATTGGAAGGGTCACAGCTGTGTTCCCCTCATAATCAAATTCCTGTTAAAGCTAAGCGCACAAAGAAAATATTGGAAAATTTGCTGTGGCTTTACCAGAGGTTATTTTTCATGATTGAATTGTTTGTCATTACATATTTGGTAGAATTCAGCTCACTAGGATGGTGCACAATAAGTGTTATAGAGTATCACTGCCATGGGAATAAATTTTATGGGAGTTTTGGTCTTCAGTACACTCTGTTTAATATTTAACATATTATTATATTGGTCTGAGTCAAAGTGTAAACAAACTTCAGGGTCTATATTATGTTTGACTTGACTCTTGGTGAACCAAGGAGGCCAGTGCTTGTATTTAACTCTGTCATTGTCTTGATTGTAACGTCATCATATCTGTCACTAGTAGATCAGCCATCTTTGGTCACTTTCCTCAAATACAACTAGGCCTGTTCTTTGCTTTCTCTCTCACTCTCACTCTCTCATCTTTTCTGTCACTTAAGAAAACATCAGGCACCAGTAGAACACAGCATGAAATAGCGGTGGCCAAAGAAGCATAGAGCGGCCTCAGTCAAGCTGACGTAGTGAAATGTTCTTAGCAAAATGTTGTCTGTCTGTTCTCGTATTCTCTTATGTGGAGTCATTATATGTGTCAAATTCTGAGCTGGTGGAACAACAAGAAATGCAAGGTGAAATTGTTTTGTAGATGGGAAAGGTATTCAGACTGATGAACATAGCCTGTATAAACAGAAGATTGATTCACTGAGCATTTAAAGTAATCTTAATCTTGTGTTGTAGTATGGATTGGTAGTATATGCTAATGAGATATATGTATGGAAAAAAATAAAATAGGACTGTTTTGAAGTCAGCAAGGTTTGGCTGTGTCTTATTATATATGCAATAGTTCACTATATTGCTATTATAATCAGTTTGATTCTTACTTGCTCTTGCCAGAAGTGGAATATTTTATAGCATGACAAAAAGAGGAACAATGCCACAGACTGAAATAATGGTGAACTTGTCTTAGGATTCTGTTGAATAGAGATCTTAAGCTTGTGGTCTATTGTCAGGAAAGGAGGACAAGTTGATGGTGAAGATGGTCAAAGATGAAGTAAAATAGGACATGATGACTTACATTTAAATATAACACGTTTCCTGGTTTAAGTGATCTTGTCATGAATTTTCCATTTACATGTAATTATTTTGTCAGTAACTTAGTGTTCTCCATTTGGTCAGCTTTCTGTTGTTTAAAATCTTTTGAGCCATCAACTTTCCATATCTTATTTCAGCATGTGCTTGCAAACTATTTGTCTTCTCAGTCTTACTGCTTCAGTATAAGTTATTATTATTAGAATCACGGATGTCGGACTTCCAACTTCAGCAGCTGGTCGCTGTCGACTCTCTACATTTGACCAATGAAGTGTTGACTTTTGCTGGGCCCATAAGCGATTGTGGTTTTGTAATAATTCAAATGCGATACAAATCTTTTACAATGACAATGAGACCAGATGTATGATAGAATTTTGCTCGTGCTTTGGATGAGAATCTAACTGGTGATCGGTCACTGTTTGAAGATCGTGGCCGAAGTCGGTAGTGCTTTGTTAGTTACAACTGACAAAACGCAGTCAAGTGATTGTGAGAGAGTTGTTGGAAAATCAACACATCAGAGTATCAACGACAAATAATATAAATACTTATGTAAGAGGAGAGCTGCGTGCAATCTAGATCAAGAAAATGGTTACGCTTGATGATTATTAACACAACGCCACTGATTAAGGCACACACTCCCATGTTCTATAAAACTTGCGAACTTCTTGAAAACGCCCAGAATTTTTTTATGTAGTGTAATTATTTATGAGAGTTTTTTGTAAGTGGGCCAGGGAAGGGGGGGGGGGGGGGCTTTTTGGTGAATATAGTTAGACATCCCTGTTAGAATAATCTGAGATAGGATGTGACTGTCAGAGCAGGCCTTGTGTTTTGATTGCTTTTTGTTTTTCTGCTTTTCAATCTACCCCATTTGGGATTGATGAGATTTCAATTGTCTCATCCGTAAATGATACACACAATGTGGATCAGGGATTTTGAGTGAACACATATCTGTGTAAACCAGGGGTTCCCAGCCAGTGGGTCGTGACCCCTTCGGGGGTTACCAAGCTTGACAGGACGAGTCGCATAACCTTGTAGATGTGGCTTGATATAAATTAATTTCAGCTCATCAGTTACTTTTCTTATGCTCTTATATTTTTTGTTTTGTTTCAGTGTATCTTTCCATCACAGTAAATAGAATGTAAACCAATCTGCTGATATTAGAGGCTCATCTGGATTTCAAGCTTTTGAGAAAGCGGGGGGGGGGGTCGCGAGTGCAGAATTGTTGGGAACTCTGGTCTAAGCCTACAGCTAGTAGTTTCCCCTTCCCCTCCACCCTTCCCTCCCCCTTCTCCCTCCTCTCTCCCATTTTCTCCCTTCCTTTCTCTACCCACCTGTTCTCTGGTCCCTCAGACAATGGGGCGAGAGCTTTCAGTGCTAAATTCTGTCTGCTTTCGAATGTTTTACAAAGATGAGTGGCAAACCCTCCTATAGCTCAGTATTCACTCAATGGAATTCCTTCATCATGTTGCCATTTGGTTTTCTTTATAACTGTTGTTGTTGTCCAGGTCTAGATGATCTGGAAATAGCTGCAATGTCTGTAGAATGTTTAATTCAGTTTCAGATCAAATATCCATGTGATAATAGAGAAGAACAGATCAAAGGTTATGGTATTGCAGCTTGATGCTATCACCAGCCAAATTTTCCACCTTTTTGTCACCATGAAGCACAAAAATCAAATTTTTTTTTAATCATAAATGTTTGTGTCAGTCTTCGAAAACCTCTGCTGTTATTTTTTTTTTTAGAGTAGTAGAAAAAGATTATTTTACAGTCAAACTTTCAAACTATACTAGTGTTCCTTTTCCTTGGATCTCCATTTTAAAAGTTTTTCTAAAATTATGAGCTTGAAAGAAGTGGTTTTAAAATATCCAAATTTAGTTCAGAACACAAATTACAATGTGTGTAATGAAAACTGCATGACTGAACAGAGATGTTAGAGCGCCATATGTGTATTACTTAAGATGCTAACCTCTATTTGAATACTTGTTACGAAAATTGGATGCACAACTTTGAAGCATTCAAATTTCATAGCAGTTCAAATGCAGATCTCTATAGTAGGAGAAAGATTACACATTTAAGAGTAACTATCTTTATAGACATTTTTTGATTTCTTTTTTTTTTCTCTCTCCCTCCCCTCTTTTACTGAGCCTGTGTTATTGGTGTGTAGCATTATCTGATTATTTGAAACATGTACATATATATTTCGTTTGATTTTCAAATGCCCTGAACAGCGGCTGTTTATTGAGTTGTCAGTTGGTGGTAAGAGTGGGATTCAGTAAAATGAGATTTTAAGCTGTTGTATCCGTGGCTGATTTGTAATTGACGTATTCATTTACTGTATGTTATGTGTTCAAGTGAATGGTGTCATATTTTTAGTATGGAATTTATTCAATGTGATATAAGTGCAAAAGAGTGTTTTGAAAGGAAGCTGCAGGCACATGTAAAGATATAAGCGAAATGCAGTTTCTATGATTCAAAGAAAGATATGAGATGTGACTCGATGAAATCAAGTGTTGGTCAACCTAAGGTGATCAGAGAAATCACAGTTTTTTCCGGCAGTCAGTAAATTTTCAGTCATGCACTTTTCTTTGGTACCGAATCTTTCTATGTCCATTTAAACATGTATTTCAAAGTCAGATTTACAGTAAAAGTGCAAAAATTGTAATTTAGTGACTGACTTATATGAAGATTCATAAGGTAAGGATTAACAAAATTGATCAGACATTTTCTCATTAAGTTCAGCTGCAGCAGCAGCAGGTCATCTCCATCATTTTTAGTAGCAAAAATCTTGACTTTTACTCACAGAGGAACAAACATTTTTCACCAGTAGAAAGGGAAATGAATAATATGCTTTCATGTAGTACTAGTACATGTATAACTCAATTTGGTCAAAACTTGACCAGAGCCTGATTTCATTGTGTTGCTTTTCATGTATGTAATTTCCTGACAGTGATCAGTGAAAGCTGTGCTCTCTTTGTGTTCGATGTGACAAAAATGTATGAAGATAAATATAACATGAATAAGAATATTACACGTGTGTAATCATGAACTTTTGTTTTCTTTGTTTATTTTATTGTGGATTTTAAGATTAGCCCAGTGATAGATAAAAACTCTCCTCTGTGAAATGTAGGAGTGTGTAGGTGAAGGGTTCTTTTTTTTTTTCTGCTCATTTACAGTTGGCCAGTAAACCATTAGCATTTGAAAGCTTTTAGTGTCAAAGTTAATCACACTTGTCCCTGTGAGAGTGATTGAGGTCATGTCCCATGCTGTTCTAGTTACTCCAGTTTAATATTTTACCATGTTTGGATGCGCCTTCAGTTCTGATTATTAATTTCATTGTTTTGTTTTTGTTTGGCATGGAGGGGAGGGGGGGAGGGGGTTAAAATGCATGAAATATGATAAGGTGCTTTTTATTCTCATGGCATCATTGGCTTTTGAAAAGAAAAAATGGATTTTCCTCTTTCCAAGATTTTGAAGAATTTGCACATTGTAAACGTGTGAACAATATAAACAAAAAGAAAAAAAAAAAAAAGACAAAAACAGTTAAGTTTTTAAATTTCATTTTGATCAATTTATATTTTTTTATCAAACCTGATTTGCCAGAAACCTTGCATATTTCATTGGCTGTGCGACAAAGGGGCAAATAGGTAACAACCTCTGTATGACAAAAAGGTGAACCCTTCCCTTCCCTACATGACAAAGCTCTGAATCGATCTGTTAATTATCTAATTCGCTGCTTTGTCATGCAGAGAGGGTAAGGGTCTGCCTCTCTGTTGTACAGGGGTTATTGTCTATGTGACTCTTTGTCGTAGGGCTGACGATTTGTGTGCAAAAGTTTGGCACATCGATTCCAAATGTGAAAGCCTATTTTATTTAAAGCACATTTTGCCATTTTGGGAAACAGTTATCATAAGCCCTATTTGATATGTATATCTCTTGTAAAACTCTGTTGTTGCAAACAAAATCAGGTGGCTTGGGCTTGGTTTTAATACCATCAGGCTGAAATTTTGGCAGGCCCATGGTCTATAGTTTTGGGAGCATTGTCAAATCAATACATGAAGGAAGCAATCAGAAAAATGTATGACTTCCATTTAGCCTTCTGTTGCACCACTGTTTGCCTAGGGTGAGAAATGTTGACCTTTGCACCTCACCATTTGTTTGATAAAGGAATAACACAAATGTTGACGATATTGACGTCCATGAGCTGACTTGCATGGTATTCACGTGTGAATTTACATTCAAAATGATTTTGCATGTAGTGTAATTTTACATTGCACCAATACATGACTGTCTTGATTTTCTGTTGTTACTACCTGCCACTATAACAAAATGTAAAGGTTTGAAAAGTCATACTCATAGCCAAATTAAATGTTAGTCATCACAGTTAATCATGAATTTGGAGATTAGTCATATGACAAAGACATTTTCGCTCATAGACTGATTTGTGTAGGCCTATGTGCTGTGCACGTCAGGCAGCTGTCGATCAATGGTAAGCATTCAGACAGACTCATATCATATAAATAAAGCTATGAGTTCCATCCGCTGTCTAACCGGCCTATGAAATAGCTTGGTTTTCTCCTCTAAATTTGTTTCAGAGGTTAATTCTTAGTCATTTCCCCAAACCATGGACACAGTACCCTTACACTGCCTTCATTTTTAAAAATGCAATATTTGCAGGTTTTTGTACAGGCATATACACATGTAGGCCTACTGTACTCTTAAAAATGAGGGCAGAATAACTGCCTTCAGTTCCTATAAAATTTTAATACATGAGCCTCAGATATGAGGCTATGAAAATGAGCCACATTGAAATGAGGTGTTGTAGCTCAGTGGAATGGAATTGCATGTGATTGAGAGATCTAGTGTGATATGAAAGCTATTTCTCTAGTATGATATCACTGTACTATCTTTAACTCTTAACCAAAGGTAATAAAGATTGTCAGAAGAAACTGCTTTCTGTTATAATGGTATGTACATTGTCCATGTATTCATGTTCAAGACAAAACAGTTAAAGCTTAATGCCAATTATGTGACAGGTACTGTATTGTATGTTATTTTGAGAATCATTCAGGTGCAAAGTAAAACAGAATGTGTCATCGAGTTAATGTACTGCTTCGCATTTTTTAGGGACAACTTGGCAACATAGGAAGTTATGTCTATGCATGTTCATGTATCTCACTGGTAAAGGTTATGCTTAATGTCAGTGTCTGTAAGATGAAAAATATTGATGCACAATTATGTTTTTCATGTAAGTTATTTCAGTGCGTGCTATTATATCTATGTATGTAATTGATAAAATGAAATGTATGATACAACAATTTTGCTGTTTGTTGTTTTTTTTCTTGCGTGTTTCAGTTGTCTCGTATGTAGTATAGACAAGTTCTTTATTTAATTTTCTCAATGTGGATCAACAAATATAACAAATGCCACATAAGCTTTACCTGAACCACTTGTATATCATACGTATACGTACACATTATTGGTGGCATGGTGAAATCGGCCATGCATCAAATTTTTTTCAAAGGCAAATTTAATTAACGCTAAATGTTTTAGAAGCCTCCTTTCAAGCAACTGTAAGGAAAGAAAAAATTATATATCAATTCAATCTGAATTTACACAGAAATTTGTAATAGATTTTTTGGTAAACCGAATTTTGTTGATCTCCTGTAGAATTAGGTATCTTTGGTAAATGGTCAATTTCATCATGCCGCCAATGGTGTATTCAGTTAAAATGAAGAGTTATAAATTAAATCAATCTGTGCAGTACATCACTCCACTGACTGAAATAAATCCTAAGTG
Source organism: Peronia peronii (assembly GCA_039654565.1). Lineage (NCBI taxonomy): Eukaryota > Metazoa > Mollusca > Gastropoda > Systellommatophora > Onchidiidae > Peronia > Peronia peronii. Next base: position 18,775 of record JBCEWB010244597.1, read on the forward strand.
AAGTGTTTCGGAAATGACTGATCTTGATTGGCGAGAAAATTATTTAACCTATACTATAAAACATTCCAACTCTTTTGTACTAAGATCTGCATGTTGGCAGCATGATGAAATCGGCCATGGTCCAAAATCATACAAATCCATGAAATATATTTCAAACGCAAATTTTACTAAAACTAAACATTGTTAGACGCCCCTCATCAGGCAAATTTAAGGAAAGAGGATCATCTATCATTTCAGTCCGGATTTGGGTCAAAATTTATGATGGGTTTTTTTGCTTTTCTTATTGTTCTCAAACAAAAATTGGTGTCTTGCACATGACTGATTTCACCCACGATGTTCAAAGACAACTCTGATTCCATAGCTAGTAAGAAAAGTCCCTTTTTTCTGGATGTAGTTCCCTTTGATATGGCACCCAGATCATCTGGATGCACTCACCTAGGTACTGAAAGAAAATTGAGCACGTTTGTTCAACATGCACAGTGGGAACCATTTATGACAGGACCATTTATAATAGGAAATCGTTTATAACAGGAGCGTCATTAATCCCCATGTCCATTCCTACTTTGGCATTGGTAAAATATTATTTCGTTAAAGCAGTAGACCATGACAGTCACATCACTTACAACAAAATATCTGTACTGCTAGGCACTCACAGTATAGTACACATACACATACATACTGTGACCTCTAAAAAATATGTCATCTTATTGTTATCATTCAATATGGCCTTTGCTGAAATATGCAAAAGTAAAAGAATTCATCCAGAGAGAGTATCTATGAATAAAAAAAAAAAGACTTCTTTATCAGCAATAGGTTAGCAACTTTTTATTCCTTTATTTCATTGTATGTTGGTTATAACAAGAATTGCTTATTATTAGCAGGACTTTTCTGTTGGTCCCAGAGTCCTGTTTGATCAGATTTCCACTGTAGTTTGCGTGCAAGGGCTTATGTCTCCCACCACAGACTCACTGTTCACTTCTTCCCCTTGTCTGCCTATTACACCATGTGCCTTCCTCAGAAGTGAATCCCTTCCTCCCCATAGACCCTTGACAGACCCGATCTGATCTCGTAATGTGGCCATATTGTTAACTTGTCCCTTTGAAGAATTGTCAGGAACTCTTAAAATTCTCCTATATATTGTTCATTTCAGACTTGATCCATATTGGAAGTAGTCAGGATTTCAGGATCAGTTAATCTGTGATGATTCTACCATCTGTAGAGGTACTATGGCAAGGCAGGACAAGGCATTCTAAATTGAATCTGTCACCACCAGTAGCGTTTGAAAGCCAGTATTTCTAAACATTCCTTTGTAGTCACTGACACTAAGATAAATGTTTCTGAGTTCAAAGACAGATTGATGTGAATGGTGTAAGAAACAAAGAGAGAAAACAAAAAAGAGAGAGAGAATTATAGTATCTTCAGTTTAGCGGAAGTAAAGTTAAATGAACTATAAATGCAATTTATAAAATTCAACATTCATTCACATCATAATTTAACATATCACAGACACATGGATACATAAAAATGTCAGCATTTGCGCTGTAACACATGCTAAGACATTTTTGAGAAAAGAATGAACTTTTTTTTTATTCATCTGTCATACAACGGGAGAATTCTTTGGACAGAGCTGGCACTGATATATTGGAAACAAAATCCTGCAAAACTAATGAATACAGAAAGGCCTGAACAATTGATGAATAACCAAGTAATTCATTTAGTTAGCTGAATTCAGTGAGAATATGCAGCTTAAGAACTGGATAAACCAGCTATTGTAACTTTGTGAAGATTTTCCACTCAAGCTATGTTTTAGCCTCAAAGTGACAAAGTATGATTCTGCAACCATCAATAGGATTTTCAGGTGACCAAAAATACAAGTAGGTCAATATCCCATGCCCACTACTTTATATTTATGTTAAAAAGTAACTATCTTCAACTGAAATAAATCATCAGTGTAATATTGTAATTTCAAACCTCACCACACATGTATGACCCTACTATATAATAGCTCATAGTTATTTCTTCTGCAAGAATACAAGTAGTTAGACTGAGCTAGTCCAAAGATAAAAATAGAGAAAGAAAAAGGGGGAGGGAGGGAATATGAATTGCTAATCACTACCAACTCTTGTTATTAAAGTCATATAGCACACTACTATTTCACAAAATTTATTTTTAAATATTTACTGTCTTTATTGAATTTTACACCATACTGAGTCAACTGAGGCAAAACTAAAATCACAAGATACACTGTAGAGCGACTTAAACAAGCATACATTATTGCAAAAGGGCAAAACATCTGTACCAAATGAGACTGAAACAATATCTGAAAGTATATAATATCTCTGCACTTCTGTCGCTGCTCAGTAACAGATCTCACATTCATAATGATCAGCTTTTCCATTTCAAACATTCCTTCCATCCATTTCATTCACTGTGTTGTGAAACTGTTCAATTTCCTTCACATTTAATCCATTTACCATTCTGAGTTGATGATTGGAATTTGATTCCAGATCACAGGTCACTGCTACAAAATCAAAACTTTAATAAGGAGAACAAAAAATTGTAGGCTATTGTTACATATTCATAACAAACTTCCGTCAACCTACAACTACCATACAGTTTTTGTTAATATTTATTTTACAGATCTTTTGAGGACAGATGATTCTGGCTTCACCTTACTGATAAATCTTACATATTAGTTATTGCTTTAGCCCTTCTTTCCGGTTATTTTACTGACCACTGAAACCGTCTGAGCTTGACTATTTCATTCCATGTAAGTCAATGTCAGATAGTGTAATAACATTGATGGTCATGTTCCAATAAGAGGAATTCCTATTTGTGCATGGTTTTAACAGTCCCATGGAACAACGGAATGTCATCCCCACTGTTGTACTTTGTGATAATGTGTGAGAGGCAGATAAATTTACATGGATGATTCATTTTGAGTCGATCCTGTCAGACAGGGAATGTGTTGTTTACTTCTTACGGATATGCATCAACTCTAGGGGAAAAGGTGACAGGAATATGGACTCGCCTTTCAACGTTAGTCAACTTTAGCGAAAGAATAACATTCAAATCCTGAGAGCATTATTTCAGTGTCACTTTTTAATGAAACAAGTGGTTAGAAAGAAAACAAAAGGTATTAGGAGAAAAAAACTAAAACTAAAACATTCAATCAGCATTGGAGAAACTGATGTCTTCATCTACAATGTAAAAACATGGATCCACCTTTCTGCTTCTCCTAATTTCACATTTTCCTCTAGACTGTTGCTGACAAATGATATAAACTGTTCAAATATAACTAGGATGCATGGCACCACAAGATTCAAACACAAAATGGGACTAATCATAGCCCAGATGTTAATTCACATATCAAAAAACTAATAATAATAAGAAGCATAATTCAAAAAAAAAAAAAAAAAAAAAAAAAAAAGAAAAAGGCGGATCATTCCATGGAAAATGAACAATGATGACTGAAGGTCAATGTGAATATGAGAGAGGTCCCGCCACTACTTCATCTTCTGTACCACCACAGCGTTGAGAAGCTTTGCATCAGCCAGAGTCTGCGACTCGTCAGTCAGCTCTTTGTTGGGGAAGGTGGTCATCAGGCAGAAGTTGGACTGGGCATACTGAGGGTTTGTTCTGGGTCAGCGTTAAGGCAGAGTTAGTCACACAATATTTAAAGGCCTAAGTGAAACTGGACTATGGATGACATTTAAGTAAACATGGCTCCCACCTCCCCTCCCACCTTCAAATGGGTTTATATAAAGTCTTTTTTTTTTTCACAATAACTCCATGTGAATGTTTTCTTCTTCAGAAGTAGATCTATGAATGCCATTGAAATATAATGACCAAGATTGGAATCAGTTTTGCAACTCTCTATCACCCCACTACATTCAGAGACAAGTGGCCAAATACATGTATCATATCTAAAGAACTAATCATAAATATAGAAGGATCTCATATTCTTCAACATATACATAATTACGCCTATCAAGCCGCAGCACTGCATCTCAAGACTGTCATTTTCTAGTTGCTGCCGGTGACATTTCAGTATATCACAAAACACATCTAAGCACACATAGGAGGGTGAGTATACTATTGTGCATTGTTATATGAATTATGTCATTACTCCATCATCACTGAATGACATTTCCTCTTAAGTACAAATAAAGTTTATCTTCTCATCTTTTATAATACAGTGGGACTCCCATATTAAGAAATCGAAGGGACCAGGATTTTTATTTCTTAATATCAGAATTTCTTTATATCCAACAGAGACCATAAAAGAAGAGGGGCGACCCATACATTGACTCATCATTACTACTAATTATTTCCCCTGATAAGCGTCCCCTTACAAAGCCTGTGCACGCGTTTAGCACAGAAAAATATCTAACAATAACAATTTTTTTTAACAATGAAACACATGTATTGGAACTGGTAGGCTACTGAACGATAGGTTTTACTCTGCGCTACAAGCTAGGGTAATATGCTGCAGTGTGTAGGCTAAGCAAATAAACGCGGTTTTATTGATGGCCATTCCCAGACCTTTGCGTGTATTAGATCTAGATCTAGATCTATGATATCGCAGAACATTCCTTAACACGGTAAAGACTACTCCTCGTCTCCCCCACTCCGCATACCCTGCCCAAACCACTTTACTTCCACATGCGTGGACAAAGAAACACCGCCCCCACCCCAGGTTGTTTTACCTGGGC
>JBCEWB010244707.1:0-13990 GCA_039654565.1 Peronia peronii
CATTATAATAAGTTGTACCTGCAAGGTTTACCACGAAAACTTCTTTGTGTCTATGTGTAAAAATTATTTACATTTTACTGTGTTGTCTAAACAGATAATCAAAAGGATTGCATCCAAGAAAAGTGTTGAAACTGAGAAAATCTACAGTGGTGTTGGTTTATTTAAGGAGGGTGTCAGACTACCTCTCCCACTAGAGTCAATCCCGGGTCTTGTTGAGTCTGGATGGAAGCCACCTATCAAGTAAGTAATGAACAGTGGAAGTAAAAAAAAAAAAAGAAGAAATTAAACTTGTACAGGCTAATTATTTGTGTTAAGTAGACAGACTATATTCTTTATTTTTCTTTTAAAAAATCTTTTTTTTAAATACCTTTTTTTTTTTTTTATGTGAGCTGTCATTTTCATATTTAATCGAAGAATTATCTTTGAAAAAGAACACTTTTCCCTGCCCTTCATATCTAAAGCTTTTGGCTTACTGAAAAAAATCTCATCTCAGTTGACTCCTTACTGTTAATTAGTAAAATGTTTTACTTCGCCAGATAGATTAATAAAAACCCCTCCTTTTTTTTTTTTTTTTTTTCTCTCTGTGAAATGCTAGAAATGGTTAGCAGATTGTTCGACCATGTAATTTATGTTTGGTAATTGATTTCAGGAAAGAAAAAGAACCCCAGCCTGATCCAGATCAGTTGTACAACACACTGAGAACAATCTTGCAGCAAGTGAAAGTGAGTATATATCAAAAAAGCACATAACCAGTAGTAAGAACAATGGACATGTATGATTACAAGTATGCTCAAGGAATCCAAGGCTGTCAGCTCATATGTTGTATTTGCGAAAAAAATCTTCTTTTTTGTGGACTATGATTATAAAACAGACATGTATCCTTAACACATGAAAAGCTTTTAAGGGGAGGGGTGGCACCTGAAGGTCATTTTCAAAATGCATGGGAAATACTGAGTTTGAGCATCTTGCCTATGTAAGACATGGGCAAATTAGAAGGAAAAAAATTTTGAAAAAAATTTCAAAGCATTGGTCGCCATGGTAGCGCCGCCATCTTGGATTTTCAATATAGATGAGTAGTGAAGTTTTAAAATGCGTAGGGTTCGTCAAAATTGGATGGGTCACTTTGAAAATACGTGCGGGGGTTGTTTGAAACAAGGTCTGCAAAAGAATGCATTATTTTTTTTATCATTTGAGGAAAACTTGTTTTTCTTTTTTATGGAATTTTCAGTGTTGCCTGAATCGGAAAGTGATAATTTGCAGATTTTTTTGCACTTCACCCAGTGTATCTTCAAATCTATGGAATACATCCTGATTTCCATGCAAGCTTTTGTTTTTATTGTTATGACAAGCTGCATGCAAAATTTCAAGCAAAAGTGTTAGAAAATAAATGGGTAGTTAAGAGTTTTAGTGAAAAAAGGGAGTGTATTGAGAAAATCATATTCAAAGTTTTTGTAAGTGAAAGCTAAAGCAAAACCAAACTTTCATGCTCCACTGACCTTAAAATGATCCTGGTAGATATGCAGGACCTCCATCTTCTGCTTCCTTCTCTAATCTTGCCTTTTCTCGGGCTGCTGTCTCCTTTTCTTGGTCTTCTCTTGCAATCTACTACGAAGCGTGTAGTAAACGCCCCCTTGTCGAAGTCAACAGACCAGGTCAGAGAGCAAGTGTTGCAAACCCTGACTTTCTCCCAGCCAGTCAGAATCCCAGCTGGTGACGAGTGCGCTGTGTATTTTTATCCAGCCAATGAACAACCACTGGGAAGGGTAAAGGTCGAGCTGATCATGCATGGGCGCATGTTCTGCGTGAAATAGTGTCAGACTATTGTCTTTTCCAGGCTGTGGTCTCAATGTAGAATGACCTGGGACTGGGAATCTAGGCCAGGGATGTAGGGAAATGGCAGAGAAAGGTCACAGTGCTAAATTTACCCATGTGATGTGATGGGCACTGCAGTCCGATTTTTGTAGTGTATTTTTGTGAAATTCGGTGCATGTTTGTGGATTGTTTTTTTTACCCCCTGCTGTCTTCTGATGGTCAGTTTTGACCATAGATACTGTTTTCACTTGTAACTACAGCTAGATTTGTGAAGAAAAATGGACAAAATGTTTGAATAACAGAAAAACCTGCATTCGATCGTTTTCTGACTTTTCAGGTGCCGTCCCTCCCCTTAAAAGATAAAAAAAATGCGGGTGAAACGGTAGGAGGTCTGCTGAATATCAGATTTAAAAGTTTTGATGTTTGTTCTGTATATAAGATTTTGGGTGCTTTGGCAAGAATTGCCAGAGAATGTCATTAAACTGACTGCTGGTGCATGTCAGCAATTTCTTGGAACTGCTGCTGGTTTGGGAAGAAATCTATCTGTTAGAAATTCACATTAGGCTTATCAAGATATTCTTCCAAGACACAAGCTGGATTAAATTTTGTCAGAAATTTGGTAAAAATATGACTGTGAAAATAAAACGTTGTCAGTTTGTAAACAGACACTTTTAAAAATGCCATGTGCACATATTATCCTATTGTAATGTTGTTTTCACTGTACAGTAATGCTATTGTAACTGGGTAGTCTTGATCTCGATTTTTCGCTCTTTGTTTTTGTAAAAAATTTTTATTATTATTTTCTTTATTAAAATTTATATTTCAGTTAGGTATTATATTCCAGTAGTTAGCATCATGATATAGACTTTTGAGTACGAAAGTTTCGAGATACCTCAGACAGTTTGATCATTCCTTCAGGTGGTTTCAGATTTGGTCTAGCAGTTTACAGGCTTACTGAGAGCTGCTCACTTTCCAGGCTCTGATTGTTCCTAATATTGGAAATATGTTGTTGTTTTCTTATGTGCTGAAAATGCAGTGAAGCCTGCAATAATAGAGAAAGATGTGGAATCAATTGGCCAGTGTAATGTAGTGAATGAACATTTTGTTTTGTTGGCGCTCAGTTTGCTTTTGCTATTTCTCCCGATTTCACTATAAGTGATGCATCATGACGGGTCGGTCCACAAGGTACATTTTGGGCAAATTGAGTTATTGATACAGTGTGAAAGAGTGATCTCTCAGTTATCCTTTGACACCAGTTTCATTGCTCAATGATGTTATTTGATGGAGTTATGAGCAGCTAAAGCTATTGCATGCAGTTGTCCAAAGAAATCAAAATTTTGAGAAATTTGCTTTCAAAGTTTTGCATTATATCTCCTTAGCAACAGACCCTACATTTTTAAAAGTGATTTTTACCTAGTATTCGAGTTTAATTCCATGTTTTGATATGTTTACATGATGCAGTGGTGCTTGAAGAATAGGTTGGTGCAAAAATCCAAAATTCGACCAATCAACCCCCCCCGACCTTTCTGCCCTATTTGCTGGAAACTGCCAGGTGTACCTTGTAGACTGAGCCGTCATGATGAGTCACATATATGTAGGAACACAAGACTGAGAAATGTTCCATCAGAAGCTTCTTGTTATTCTGATTGTTGCTCGAGTACTTTGGCTTGGGTGAAAGTTTGTTACTGTCTGCTTTTGTTGAGGTTTGTCATACAGTATTATCTTCTATGTCTAGTCATATATAAATGAATTTTTTTTCTGTTATCTTGTTTTCCAGAGTAACAGCAGTGCCTGGCCCTTCCTCAAACCTGTGGACAAATCAGAAGCTCCTGACTACTATGACCATATCAAGTATCCAATGGGTAAGTGGAGTATTGTAATTTTCAACAACCGTAGCCTGCTTTTATTTAGTTTTGTTGTCTGCATTCATAATTGATATTGGTCTGCAAATACAGACTTTTGTAGACTAATGCATCATTTTTATTCTCTTTCTAAAAGTACTGAAATGGAAATCAGCATATAAAAAAATAAATACATATAATGTCCTCTCATAATAACCTCATCTTTTGGATTTTCTGAAGATTGAGATGTTGAATTTCAATTTTCACAGAAAAACACATCTTTCAACGTTATGTTTTCTTAGCACTGAGCAAACCTTTGCATTGTGTATTTTAGGATCTTTTGCTCTGCTTGTTTTGGGCTTATGGTACATATATTAATTACACTGACTTCAGTGGCTTCATTTACTGGATGAAAGTAGGATTTGTTTGTTTGTGTTGGGGTTTAAAGGCACATCAGCACAATAACGGCTATATTGTGCCAAATACGGTGGAGGATGAAAGTAAGAAATTGAGCAGCGAAAATGTAGGTAAAAATAAGAAACCAGCCTGTAAACCTAGTAAAAGCGTTGTTTAATGAGGAACAAAACTGGTTTTGACAACTTTTTTTTTTTTTTTTTTAATTTCCACAACTACTTTTGGTTGGCAGACTAAATGTTTTTGGTGCCTAACAATAGAATTCCAATCAAACCGAATGCAAATATTTATTTTGTTTTACACATTCACTTTTCTCACAGACTTGCGGACGATGGCAGAGAGACTGAAGGCAAGATACTATGTTCACAAGCATCTGTTTATAGCTGACATGAACCGCATTGTGACCAACTGCAGATCGTACAATGAACCAGACACAGAGTATTACAAATGTGCCAATGTGATTGAGAAATATTACATCACTAAGATGAAGGAAGCGGGATTGATGGATAAATAGATGACACATACCAGTTTTGCTATCATTTGTCAGTCCTCTGGAAGTGTTTATACTTTCACTCGGCCCACACAACTATACAAGCATGCTCAGTGGTGTCTGATACCAGCTGATAATTATGAAGCTTTAGATGTTGTAGGGAAGCATACTAGTTAGTATAGTGTCCCCTATCTCTTCTGAAATTTAATTTACATCAGGCATTCACTGAAGCCTCTAGCCTTCTGATCTAAATCTGATCACTGGTACATGAAGGAGAAGAAGAGAGAATCACTAATAATATGGCAGAGGAGGATGAAGCACAAACTTCACACGCTGACCTGGCCATGTGAGCTTGCCCTGGTTGACGAATGAATAACCTTTCTTGCCTTGTTCACGTCGGTAATCTTAACTCATTCATTCTTGTGAGCTGCTCTTAGTCGTGAGCGACTTCAGTATAAAATCCTTCAAATCGCTGCAGACCAGTTTCAAATCAGAACAATCCAGTTCCATCACTTGCAAATAGAGCATCCATGGGTTTAATAGTCACACTAATGTATGCTGGATAATGGATGACAACTTCAAGTTTTAGTCTTAGTTAGATAAATATGGCTTTTGGTAGATGTTTATTTAGCTAGGAAATACCACCTGAGGAATGATAAATATAATTGTGATTGAGAAAGATTGAAAGAGTTAAATTCACAAGTAAACTTTTACATGGAAAGTTGTTGAATTACATTTTTTTTAGAGACCTGGCCAAGTTCTAGTTTCAAGTGAAAGGATTGGAGACATAATGCAAACTTGAGGTTCTAATGTATTTGGAAAGTTACTTCCTTCCCTTTATGACCCATTTGTGATTTGTTTACACACTGAAGTAGCATACACTGCTCATGATATACATTGTGTAACACAGTGTGAGTATAGGATTTGAGTATCTCTGTCACGTGAGACCTAGAATGAGTTCAGGCTCATGTTCTGTAACAACAGCTCTTTTTGTAAAGGTTCATTGCTGCATTAGTCATTCATTTGTATGTGCCCCACTCATTCTTCAGCTTGATCATATGTTGTATTTTATGTACAGAGCAAAAACAGAAATTTTCCAAGATGTTCTCTATTTTCTGGATTATGGATTTTTTCTTGGAGCTGTCTGTTCATTCAGTTAAAGAAGGAATACCTTCTTGTGCTTGTTTTTAATCTCATTTTATTTATTTGCCTGAATTTTTCGTATTTTGAATACCAGTGTGTGAAACAGATGTGATGATAACATACGGCTGGAGAATTGACAGCCAAGTCTTAGCTGCGTGTCATATTCAGAAGTGATTTGAAGAGTGGGACCCATACGAAGCATGTGGTTAACAAAACTTGTAAAGTTTCTGTTTTGAGTTTCAGTGATAGACTCACTAATCTAAGTATATGTTTGCCCTTTTTTAAAAATTTTTAGTCTGATGAGTTTTCAACATATGTGCAAATGTCAGTATATTTAATTTTTTTCTTACTCTCCACTACATCTTTGTGTATGTAAAATCACTTGTTTATAAGCCATGAATAATTTATGAAATTGATAGATAGAGAGGTGTAATGTACATTTGATGCAGAGAAATGACATTAAATTTGAAATGAATTTACGCAAACTATTCCCCTTGCTCTCTCTCTCTTTTTTTAAACTACATTTACATGTATTCGCTAAAAGGCCAGCAATTGGCCTGGTTTGTGGCTGAGAAGTTAAAATTTGTCTTTTTTTTTTTTTTTTTTTTGTGTTTTTGTTTTGCTTTTTCATGCAATACAGGGAACAAGAAAGAAACAAATGTAGGCATTTTTATTTTTAAAAAAAAAAAAATGATTTAGAACATTGACAACAATATAGCAAAATTCTAGATGTTTGAATTTGCAGCTTATTTTTTTTTTTTTAATCACTATCATTGGCAGATTTTGCAATGCATATGCCTCTTTCTAATAATAGGGTTTTGAAATTAAGTCGCAAGTACATAACATAGCCATGGCACAAAGTTGAAATAAATGTCAGGTCAAATTAGAGACAGAATTATTGTGAACTGACATTGGATGATAATGTCTTAAGTGATAAATTGAAAAATCAAGTCTCAAATAATACATGGGGAACAAGGACATGAGGCTGGTCCCAAGAATTATGCATTGACACCAAAGTTAATGAACTATCTGTAAATTATTACAGAACAAAAAAATGATCAGTCCGAGACTGATCCACTGAAAAAGTACATTATGGGAAATGAAAACTCTCAAGTGAAGTAAAAATGGCACTGTGTAATGGTGTTATGAATTATGAAGTGCTACAAAAAAAAACAGTCAGACTGATCAGGTTACTAACTGAATGATAGAGAACATGAAAATTCTGGAGTAATTCAAATAGTGTAGATATAAGCTAACTTATGCGAAGAATATTACATTTAATGAAAATAGTTGCAACTACTGTAGGTACTCAATATAATCAGTTGAAAAAATGAATTTCAAAAAACCATGTAAGATACTGTGAGAAAAACTGCTACATTGAATTATGAACAAACACTTCATCAAAACCTGACAATAATGATGACAAACGAATTGTTAGATATGACAGAAAAAAGTTCTATACTGTTCATCATAATTTGGAAACAAATCAACATTTCAACAAGTAGATAGGTAAGTTACTATACATGTAGTCATATAATGACTTCATGAGTGCAATAACTGATTTATTTGCAGCATATTTAAGTTTAATGTCCATCCCTGCATGAAATCTATTGTTAGCTGGTGAAAGAGAATCCGCAATGCATTGGCCGTTTAAAAAAATTTGCCACCTCCTTTGCCAAGTCTATGAACAGAAAATTAACATTCACAGTACAAAACCTGTGAGGGGTAAAGTCACAAATACATATACTTAGTGCTCTGCAAAAAACTTGTCCATTGCTGAATCATCAAATCTAAGTAACACAATTTTCTCCCCCCAAATAACTTTCAGTACTTCTTGGCACTTTGAAAATTCATAATGATCATATCAAGGAATATCTAAAAATTCATATCAAATTAGAAAATACCTCTACTGAATCAAAATACCATGTAAGTTTTTAAAAAAATATTAGCCTTTATAATATTAATTCACTCAAATTTCAAATTTTTATCATATGACTAATTCTTGCACAGTTTCTTACAAGATTTATCTAGAGCACATCTCATATGCTATCCTATTTTGGCTATGACAGGGAGTGGACAAAACTCACAGAGGGAACTTAGATTGATTGATTCTGTCAAAAAGTCATTATTTTCAAAAACGCAACAGCACAATATGCATCCAGTTATACAAACCACTTAGTGAGATACCATGACATCAACATAGGTTGCAAAAAAAAAAAAGAGCAAAGCAGAAAATCAGGAATGCGTCAATTACTATTAAAAATAGTGTTAGTTCTTCCCAAAGCACTGCTAGTTCATGATTCACATTTGGTCAGGTACCAGTGCATGTACATGAAAATGAAAACAAGATGAGTCAATGAGCATAAAAGTAAAATAAAACTCAACTTCATGCCTCATTTTACAGTAACCTCTTTTGATCTTCAAGCTTCATGAAGATTTCAACTAGTACAATTATATGGTAATCTTTCATTCTTTGGGCCAAATCCATGTAAAGGTATACTTTCCTTTTGTGCATACGCAAGTCATTTTACTGCTTTCCTGCAACTAAAATAATTCGCTTAAAAGGTTCAGTTGTGTGAGATCAGTGACAACTTGATGTCTTGATCTAGATCTATGCCATGACAAAATACACAAACAAGAAAAACAAGTTCATATTTATTTTAGCAAAAAATGTTTGACTTTTTTCTGTAATAATGTCATTGAGGAGCAGCACTGTGTTACACAATCCCTGTTGCAAAGCACAGGTTCAGGATCATCAAAGAGTTTACTTTACATCCAGGGCTCCCAGCCCTGCCAGGTTCTGCCCAGTATGTTAGGGTCTGTGGCCTGGTCTATCAGTGCTGACACCTGTTGCTCCACCGTCAGACTGTGGGCTGGTAGAGATGCTCGGACACTACTCTCTTTGTCTCCCATCAACACTTTCTTCAGGGAACTGAAGGCTCTTCGGCTCGAGTGTCCTTTGGCAAGCTCCTCACTAAGGAAAGAAATGAGAAATATATGTAAAAAACTAAATATGTGTCATTTTACACACCATCACACATGCTGTGCCAGGCGCAATGTAACTGATGCAATGTGCTGCTAAATGCCAACCAAACAAGCCCTATACCAGAAACTTTTCTCAAATTTCTAATTATATGTAAATATTAGTGCATAACTCCTGTCAATTTCATTTAATACAAAAAGTGTTCATCAAGCTAGGATATATTATCTATAACACTGAAAGGAAAAACTGAGGACAGTAAATTACTTTGAAATGTTTTTTCCATTTTACATAAACCCAAATAAAATCCAACCCAAGAAAACTACCACTGAGCAGATACCATGCCTACCTCATGATGTAGCTTGGGTGGTCTCCTCGCAACTTTCTGCGAGCAAAGTTGATTTTTTCCCTCGGAAACCACTGGTCATCCATCACCTCATCAACATCTGGTGATATTATTAGCAAAGAATGTAATTTGAATCTCTTCAACATAGCCTTCTTTCATTACTTTTTCAATAAACTCTTCCCCTGCCATAACACCATTAAATTGGACAAAACAGTTTAACTCGCATGGGTTTTTAATACCAATACCTGAAGCTACAGCCACTCCTATTTACTTACAAACACACAGAAATTCAGTCTAGATACAAAATCAATTTCATTCTGTCACTGAAGTTAAGTAATTGTTGCAAATCTAAGTGGGCAATCGCAACTGTTTTCTTTTTCAAAGATTCCAGAAATGCCCAATAACTACAAGTACATTTTACTTATGGAACAAAACGAATATCCCACCAAAACTGTTCTAAAGAGGGAATGTCAGCAAACACTAGATACATTGTGTAAGAGTGAGAGGACAACCAAACCATGTTGCCTTTTTACCTTCACTGTCCTTGGCAGTTTGTTTTGCTTTGTCTGCAAAATTCTGTGAACAGAAAATTAACAAGAAATTATTATTATATAGTCTATATTATTTTTCTGTGGGCATAATGGATGAGAAACAAGCAGATCTGTGTTAAATTTATCAGTTAAAAATTTTATTACAACTAGCTGGGAGAAAAAGCAATTGCAATGTTTTCAAAGGAAAAGTCAGGTCCATTTTTTTGATCCCATAAAAAAACAGCAACAAAAAAACCCCCCCAAAACCAATTGCCTTTCAAAGGCCTTGTCAGAATTGAAAAAAAAAATACCCTTCAACTACTGGGTGACATACTTTTGATATAGTTTACTTTGTACCTATTGATGAGATGTCAATGATATAGCAGTCCTTATGATCATGACATGACAAACAGGATTTTCTTTATTCCTGACCACAAAACAAAACATCCACGAGATAGACCCATTTCAGTGTAACAATGAAAACCTTGTATTAACATATATCTTACGGTCGCAGAATGAGTCGTAAGTCACTGAACTCCCAACAGCGGAATCAGGAGTGTAATGTGATGTAAGTGATCTGATATACTGATGTTTTTATCTTTCAGAAATTGAAAGAACATTCATATCTGAGTAAGAAAATATTGCTCTCATAGGCAGAATATAATATATCAGGATGTGAGGTCAATACACCTATTGAGTATTCCTGTGCTGAACTGTTCAGTTTTGTCTATTTTTCTTCTAATTCTAGTTGATGCTGAAGAGTCACCTTCTGCCTCTCCAATTTTGCAATATCTGTGGCTACAGTTAGCTAGATCAGAACTTTTTCACCCCATGAATGGGTATGAATTGTGCTTTATTTGATGGTAATAACTCAACTTGGTAGAAAATTGACATACAACTCATTTTAACTAGTCACAAGACATTTAGTTATCCAGTAGGTGAAATGATTTGATATCAAATGGTTCACACTACACAGACAAAAAATGGTTGGAACACAAAGGAAAATGAGCATATTTTACTTTAATAAGGAAATTACTTAGCTACAAGTTTCTTGTGTCCAGATAATCACATTCAAAGCTAACACCTGTGACCCGATAGTCAGTAACAACCGATTTTCTCAAGGAAACTCACTCTGATATTTTCACTCAGTTGAATGACATATCCGTGGTGGACTGTTCTATTCTAACAGAAAAAACATGGACATGATATGCTGGACAGTCTTTGAGAAACATCTAAAATGTGGTTTAGTTACATGTACTGAATTTCAGCCCTATATCAAACACCTTATTGAACTGGCAGGGGCAACTCTTCATCAAAAGTATGTCTAATCCCTTAAGACTGGTGATGAATAACATTAGGCATATTTGTCATACCAGCCAGTCAAGAGATGGTTCCTTGATAAACACATCCATTGTGCTCAGAAGTAGGTCAGAATCTGCCCGAAGGGCTCTCAGTACATGTTGCATTGTACTCTCCAGCTGACCTTTGACCTGCAGTGGTGTGTTCAGGTTCACAAGTTGACGTGTCAGGCGAAAAGGCATCAACTCCGGAACTGGCAAAAACTGAGGAGGGAGAAAAATTGAAACATTTCATCTGTATATTTATTTACTTGTTTTTTTCTATTCAGAACTGGATGTAATAGCATTTAATTCTTTGTGCATTGGAAAGAAAAAAATTGGTGTATTTCAGCATTTCCCTTCTGTAATAACAAGTATCAAAACAAATAATCAGCATTCCTGACATAAGATTACTGATTTTATTTTGACAACTGTCACTATTTGTTCTTATGGGATATAAATATACTGATGAAAATCAAACTGGTTGACCTATAAAGGAATTTGAGGTCAAAATTATATTGTTGCATACAGAGGTTGTACCACACAAGCTGAGTCTTACGAAAAGAGTGAAAAGGGATCACCAAGCATATATTTGAGCAGAGATGAAACAAATTTAAATTTCAGCATCTTGCCACAGGAAACAAAAAAAGTCGTGCAGTCCCAGTTAAAATCATTATTGCGTTAGGAGCTGTGGAACTTGACAATGAAATTCATATATTTGAGCAGAGATGAAACAAATTTCAATTTCAGCATCTTGCCATAGGAAACAGAAAAAGTCGTGTGGTCCCAGTTAAAATTCTTATTGCCTTAAGAGCTGTGGAACTTGACAATGAAATTCAATATTGTTATTTTGTCATAAGACATAAATGAATAAATTCGGGTGGCCCTATTAAAATTAAAAGTTGCGGGAATTGGAGCAAAGAAATGGTTTAACTTCAACATTGTCATATAAAAATGGATCTACCTGGTTTGAATACCACCTGAATCTGATCAGATTCACGAGAACCAAAGCTAAAACAGAGGGGCTAAGATAATGTATGATAGACTTCACTGGGCAGTTCACCTTAGAAAACAATCATGACTTTGATTTTTCTTTAGTTTGCATATATATGATGGCACATATGTATTCTGGCAGATACACAGAAGGGTGATTTCAATCAGAAAAGATTTGCTCTACTGCCATAATAATTAAAAGTTAGCTTTGAATAAAGTTTTGGTATCTAAACTACTATAAGCTCTGCTTAGTAGCAAGAAGGCAAAGCCAGCATACAGGACATACATTGTAGGTCAATGATTTCTAAAGAGAGTACCTGTGTCAAAGGCTTAGAACTCAATAATATTGTTATGAAATGGTTGAATGAGTTCAAAAAGTATACCTGTGTAGCACTACCAAAAGCATGGCCAAAGTCGATGCCAACCATGTGCCCAGTTTTCAGACTGATCATGAAGTTGAACAAGTGTCGGTCTCCAATGCCAAGCAAGTACTGACAGATACACAGGACGGCGTGTGAAGTCACCATAGACGACCTCAGGACGTGGAAAGCCTCTGGGGAGGAGCTCATCTTCTGTACTGCTCGCCTGGAAACAAGAGCAATATCAAGTTAAATTTACACCCAAAAGGTCAACAAGTTAATTAATTCTTATTTTTGTTTTGTTTTTTTCAGTTTCCAGTCCTCATATGTCTGTATGTCTTGCGCCTAGGGCAAATGACTTGGAAGTTGCGCCCAGTGATTTCAAGCTGTGGCCATTTCTAACTATTTTTCGACTCGGGTACCAAATTTCTTTCTTTCTTTCTTTTTTTTATAACAACAAGTTCTTTAACCTGAAAAAAAAAAATTTTGGTGTAAATTTTGGTATCTGAGTTGGAAAACAGTTAGAAACAGCCATAACTCAAGATCGATTGGCACAACTTCCAACTCATTTGCCCTGGGCGCAAGACATATATTGTGAAGTCAGTATAAACACAGAAAACAAAACTGTTCTTGCTTTCCTGGGCTTTCCTTTTTGTCACATTTTTTATTGTTTGAATGTTAGTATTTTCAAATCCCTGTTCTCAGAGTGTTAAAATCAGACTGTATGAAAGCAGGTGATAAAATGTGACTGTGGCATGGTTCATAATAGAATAGAAAAGTTAACTACATGTACATACATGTGTTGGCTTGATTTGTATTTGGATCAGAGCACAGAACACAGTTATATCACAGTGACAAAAATGTCACTATAGACAGATACATTATCTAACTTCAGGAGATCTGAGTGCCAATGTATTTACAGACAGAAAGTATCCTTTTATGGAAATGTCTTTCATACCAGGACTACGGCTGTCAATTAGCAGATTTTCAGAAATATAAATATGCTAACATTACAGAAATGTCTGGAGTAGCAGAATTGTCCATCTATTTGGATCTTCGTCAGCTAATTTGACTGAAAGCATCATAAACAGACCAGACAAAAAGTGACAACATTATCATTACTTGTCAGCTTTTCCTTGGGCAAAAACCAAGGACTAAAAACTTTCACTCAATTCAATGCTGAAACAATTTCAGCAAAGTGTTTAAAATAAGACTAAAATGAATCAAAGTCTTTGTTAACAAATGGAAAAAAAAATAACAAAAAGAATCAAAATTAAATTTGCTGCCTTGCACTTGAAAGTAGATATTGTTACCTTGATAAATCCCAGGGCACTTTGTTTTCTTGTACTCTGAGTTCTTTGGTGGTCTCAGTGAGACTGTATTTCATGTAAACCTCATCATAGACCACTTGATGTCTGCCATGGTCTTTCTTGGCGACAACTTTGGTCAGCCAGCCATGATGCTGACGTAACGGTCCTCGTCTGGAATTGTGGGCGATTTGGATAAATATTGAACAATTAAAAATAACATAATTATCAGTAAGGACACAGACTGAAATGAAATGATTTTTCCTTAATTTATTTCAAATCAAACTTCGACTTCAACAAATTGCTGAGAAATTGACTGAACAGACTGCTCTTTACTTGTTTTTAAGAGTGCATAATTATTTTACTAAGATATCTATAACTTCTTTATCTTTCACTGTTAAAATGCTTTTCTTTGAGCGTGTCATGTATGTCATACTA
>JBCEWB010244707.1:14090-32093 GCA_039654565.1 Peronia peronii
TCATACTAGGCTGTTTATATGTGTCAATATTCATACTAGGCTGCTTAAATGTGTCATATATATATTCATATTAGGCTGCTCAAATGTGTCATATATATCACACTAGGCTGCTTAAATGTGTCATATATGTTATACTAAGCTGCCTAAATGTATCATATATGTCATACTAGGCTGCTCAATTGTGTCATATATGTCATACTAGACTGCTCAAATGTGTCATATATGTCATACTAGGCTGCTTAAATTTGTCATATATGTCACACTAGGCTGCTCAAATGTGTCATATATGTCATATTAGACTGTTCAAATGTGTCATATATGTCATACCAGGCTGCTTAAATATGTCATATATGTCATACTAGGCTGCACTGGGTAAAAAAAAAATGTAGTGTATCAAATGCATACACCATACTATATGATCAATCATCTCGGAATGATCAAAAGATTGAAATGAGTGATAGTGACAGATGGACTTAAGGGTAGGGGAAGGTTTGCATTATGTCCTTATTTTTGCTATTCTTCAACTTTAAGTCATTACACTGTAGTATCAACATGGAACAGCTTGTGACAATGAGCGAGCAAACATTGTTCCAAAAAACTGGCAGTTTTTTACTTGGGTAAAAACCACTTGAGCTGCCTGGCAACCTTTACTTTGAGTACACACTGGCTTTTATTGGCTAACTGAAAGAGAGTCTTTGTTGACTTACTCGCTGTCATAATGTTTCTTCTCCTCATCAGTGAATGCTTCCAGCAGGAATTCCTTCAATGGCTTTGTGTTTCTCATCCACTCAATCAGTCCCACTCTGCAGAACATCACAGAGAATTGTGTAAAAATAGAATTTTCAAAAAGAAAGAAACAAGAAAAAAGGTATGGAGAAAATGAAAATGGTGATTGTTGTCGATGAAAAACTGAGTAGGCTTGAAAATTTCACACTCAGATATTTTTATGAATGTCAGCAATTTGTATTAATTCTTGTTGTTGGCTAGTTTCTGTTAGTTAATCTATATTGTAAACAATTTTATAAAATGAAAATAATGATGGTGATGATGATGATGATAATCATGCTAACATTTTAGGATTGTCTTGGCAAAAATAAAAAATCACTACTTAGTTCATGGCAATTTTTACAAAAATAATGCCAAAACTTCCACAAATATGGATAAAAAGAGATAACTAATTAATGCCCTTTTATAATTTTTTTTTTTTAAAACCCAGATGTGTTTTTATTGCCAGAAAAGAAATGTAGATAGGACATCACTGTTCTTTTTCTTCTTTCTGTTTGTGATGATAAATATTCTTATAATTGCTTTGACAAAAAATTCAGCAGCAGACATTATAAGACTACATTAAAAGTAAAATGTCTATAAAGAACTACTGATGAATATGCAGCAAAAAGACATATTACTGGATTATCTATGTACATAAAAGTAATAATGATAAAAGTAATAACAATTCTAACCGTGTTATCAACATCAATGTGAAGTTCTTTATATTATTTGCTTTTTGTTAAATTGTTTAATTAGTTACCGGTTAGACAGTCTTCTTATATTTTATATAATACTAATGATGATAACAATAATGATGATAATAACAATAATGATAACTATTTATTTTACAGAATAACAATAATGATAACTATTTATTTTACAGAATAACAATAATGATAACTATTTATTTTACAGAACAATATGATGGGCTGTTAAAAAATGCCACAGAAATCTTTGTAGTCAGCATAGTTTAAAAACAGGAAAAGTTACTGCTGATATTTAAACACAACTAACAATACAAAACAAAAGTCAACACTTTTGAAATGTCAATGGTTAACCAATTTTATCAGTTGACTGGTGTTATGTTATCTCACCCACCTTGGTGTCATAGAGACCACCTGGTATGTCTTCAGATGGAGCTTTCGCTGGCGACAAGCAGGGTCACCGTCCATCACTTTGTTCATGATGTAGAAGAGGGTCTCAATCCTCTGGTCCAGTCGCAAGTCCTCTCCACTTTTTACCAAGTATGGATAGTCCTTTTCATCGTTGCCTCTGATCATGATGCGCTTTGGCTTCCGTAAAGATTTCATGACTAACACCTGGAATAGGCATGAGGTATATATTTTGTTGTCATCAATTACAGTCATACAAAGTGAACATTTTCATCATCAGTCTAGAACTGCGCAAAGTGAATGTAAATATTTCTTCATCTTCATCTGAAAGAGCACAATATAATCTTTTAACTGTCAATTTCGAATGATACAGCAATGAGATTTCAGAAATATATTCATGAATGGGAGATCGTTGTGCTCAGTCCTATTACTTCCCTTTACCAGACAAAAGAGGGATTGAACAAGCAGTGCAAAGAGTAGAAAAAAAAAAACACTTTTGTGCCCTTTGCTTAAAACATACACCAACAAAAATTCCAGAAAAATTATGATGTAAAGAGAATATTTTCTTCTTCTTGTTATTTTATCAACTTTTTTGGTGATCAGTCTTTCGGATGACAAGAAGTAAAACAGATTTTCCTCTTAGCATTACTTGGTTAACACCCCTGTTGTCTGACAAAGGCAAGTAATAGGCCTGGTCAAAATGATCTTCCTTTACAAGAGTCCCTCTTTTGGCAAGGGCAGATATTCTGTGAAATGATCTCCCATTCATTGGTACAGTGACATTGGCCAATGTTTGAGACCTGATCACAAACTCTGTTACTTCTTGGTCTAATCTAGTACAGTATTATTTCATTGTCACTTTTAAAAGACACAAGCTGAGGATTTCAATACTATCTCCTGCCATCGCACAGTCACTTAGATCGAAGAAATGCATATGATACCTAATTATAAAACTGTAGTTTCCTGGTCTGGATTTGCTCTTCTATCCCTCTGTCATAATAAAACAAGTCAGAATATTGCTGGTAGTGTGATAAAACCTCATAACCGCAGAAGCCAAAGTTCTACAAGAGAGGTAAAAATACAAATTTTTCTTCATTTTGTATTTTTCATACTTGCCATTCTTAATGTTTACTTCCTGCTTTTGACACACTGTGAAGATGGAATGGAAGAAGACATTAAGCCAAAGAAAACATAATTCAAAAGAACTGTGGGTAAGGAGGTTTCATCACTCCACCAGAGATACAGGGTTCCAGCCTGAGGGAATCAAGAGAATGGTACTCACTCTTTCATCAAACCCAGCAATCTTGACATGATACTCTGGCAGTGGCTTCTTTAGTCCATCATACTGACCTGCAGACAAAAATGGAGAAATGTAGAAAGACAACATAATAAAGTTTTGGTTAGTGCATGATCGTTCACCACTGACAAGCATGCAGGTATCTGATGCAAACAAAAGACTGACTGAGACTTTGAAACCGTTTCTTTTCAACATTCTTTAGCTACCTAGATAATGATACTCAGCAAATAACATTGACTGTAGATAATACAGGAATGGATTGGTATATGGACTGAAATGAAAACATCAAAATAAAGATAGAATAGGTAATAATGAAATCATAAAAATAGGACAATAAAAAACATGGAGGGGGGGGGGGAGGGGAAAGAAATAAAAAAGAAATAATAATGAAAAGAAAGTAAGAAAGAAAATGGGGACTAGAAAAGGTCATCACGTCATCACAGAAATATAATGATAAAAGATTAATAGATAGGGAAATGAAGAAGGTGTAAACTGAACACAGGAAGCACGATTATCCATCTTTTTTTCTTTTACATCATTTTTTGATAGTCCAATAGTATCAATAATTATGACTGTGATGCCTTTGAACTTGATAGGCTCATACATGGGCCACAGAGTCAAAAACACTGTCCATATTTTAGATATCATATGGCGTTATGACTGGAATGAATTTCATTTGAGATTTTTCTGTCTACCATTTGAAGTGATTTATTTGCTTTGGAGGAAAAAAGAACTATTGATTTGCTGCAATTAGAAGATCCGTTTGAAGGAGATGCCACTGGGAAAACACTTTACATGTAAAACTTTTTTTCTTACTTTTACACAACAAACTTTATTGACAGAACACAAAATATTGTTTTAGCAAGGAATGGATCCAACTTATAGAAATGAAATGTAAAACCACACCTGGAATCTCCAGATCCTTGCTGAATTTGTTAGGGTTAAAGTCAGCCATCCAGGGACAGTATTCCTTTAGCTTGGTGGGTGGGGCACCTCGGTTCTTTTTCTGGTTATGATTATGTAAGAGTTCACTGACTTTCTGCTCTGCCCCACGGAACTCCTAGGGAAAGAGTAGAGGGAAAGAAAAGAAAGACAAAAATTAACAGAGTTACTAGGGATTCTATGATTCTAGGAAAGTCCAGAAGTCAATTCTTCCCATGGCAGCAGTGACAGCTACTAAAAAGAGACGTTTATGAAGTTTCATTTTACATTATTTTGCATCTAGTACTGTGATGCTGCCATTATATATTTATATTATCATATTATACAAATGAAATAAAAAGCGCTGAAATGTGAGATTTTAATGTAAAAAAAAAAAAAAGGAAAGAACAAGCAAAATAAAGAAACAAAAAAACAAACAAAATAAAGAAAAACGAAGACAAAAAAGTCGACGAACAGAAACATTTTTTTCATTTTTTTATTGTTTTAAATTCTTAAGCCTGAGCTGAGTGGTTTGATTTTACAGAACAAACCACTGACATGAGTGATGCTCTTGTGACCAAGTTTGTTCTTTCCCTGATCATTACAGAATCTATCAACATTGCTTTTTTTTCTTTTGTTTTATAAGCTTCTTGGAATTATGATCAAACAAGTTACAGGAGCTTAGGAGGACAAACAAATTGGGTGGAGAACTTTTTTCAATGCAATGGACCTGGCAAATGCAGAGCAGCCTTGGACATTCTGTGGATCTATACAATCATTGGTGTTGATCAGTTTTATCATCTTATGATTATGGCTTATGATTTTAAATTCTACTTCAGAAAGTTTCTTTAGAAAGGAAAAGGCTATACTTGCTACAATGTGTCCAGATCTTGACATTCAAGTTAAACTCTGTCCCTGTATAGAATTGACACTGTTGTTGAACAATGCCACTATTTTGAAAAGCCTTGTTGATTGAACTATCCTGAAATGCTTAATAAACTGTGCCTCTTTTTAAGAACTTCTTCTATGCCTGACACAAAAACAATGTAAAACATAAGAGTCTTAAATTCAATTTGAACATTTAAGTAACTTTCTTCAAAGTCCAAGAACTAAACTCTGCTGGTACCAAACACTGGAAAATTTTGCCATCATTCTCACACCTTCTCTTCAGACAATGCTAGATCTCAGTCTCCAATACAGATGATCTGTTAGGGTCTCAAACCACAGACTGACCTTTAAGCTCATTGTTTTCAGTTTAGAACCGTCTTTGCCAAAGATCTTCTCAAACTCTGACTTGACAGCCTGAAAGGGAGAAGAATAAAAGTGAACACTCTCCTTCATTATCATCATTATTGTCAGCAACAAAAGTACTATTTAACACAAATATCTTGAATACTAAGACAAAGTCTAAACTTATCAATCTGAAAAAAAGAAAAAAAAGAAAAAATTATTTTAAAAATATAAATGAAAAACATTCTGAAATATAGAATAAAATAAAAACGCAGGATAATATCATTACTATTATTCTGATGACAAGTTCATAAGACCTTAGTCTGGCCAGCAGAGGACAACACTAACCATAGCAAAACCTTTCCTGTACTCTCCCATCTCTACAGTGGCTGAGGTGGAGCTGATGGTGCTCTGTGTCCCCGACATCTCCCCACCCATCTGTGTCCTCACATTCAGCAGTTGGTCACAAATCTCATTGTACTTCTCCTTCACGTCTTCCTTGGATTTACTTTGTTTTCCAAGAAGTTTTCTGACATCTCCACACCAATCCTGGAATAAAGTTGTTGTTGTTTTTTTTTGAAGACTTTCAATCCTAAGAAAGTAGGATTATCTTGGGTCTAGGTGTCTGCTTGTTTTTTGTGTTGGTCTTTTTTGTTTTGTTTTTTTGTTTGTTCTTTGTAAGAACTTTAGTGAATAAAAATTTAGAATTAGGAAATTTTGCCCCGAAAAAATTCCCCTTACTTTTTATGAATTTTTACTGCCAAGAGTTCTTTAACATGAGTAATGTACAAAAAGGGATCTCCAAAATATATTCAACCTAATCCAGGAGCTGTAGACGTCAGGCTTCCCTACCCAAGAAGCAAGGGGACTTTTACATGTACAAGTTTGAAAATTTCCTGTTTTAAGAAAGTGAAATTTTCTCTCACCTAGCAAAGGTATAATTACTGGGCCGACAGCATGAAAACTTACCTTGAAGATCACATCTGGCTGCCCAAACTGCTCCAAAGCACAGATAAATTTATTCACTAGGACACTGTCTGTCATCTCTCTGAGCCTGTGGGCAAAAAGAGTTGAAGGAGAAGATCATGACATTATACCACACACATGAGGAACTCAAATCACAAAGGTGGCTTTGTTGAAAAACTGTTGTCTACTGACCATGAGTTCACCAAAGTAACTTTGAACACTACAAGAGAACCTACAGCCGTTGTGGGAGATTTCTTAAAATATAGGTCAAACTGGTACTGCCCTGCGACGTAAAGTGTACGGCAAGTGTGCTCACCTTGATGTTGGTATTCTGGATGATCAAATTGAATGTTACTCAAAGAAAACATTATTGGTGTTTGGAATGTGCCATTCTATCGAATGTACAATTCAGATCAAACATTCTATTCAATTATTATTGCCTTTCTAGAACAATGTCAAACATAGTAAGCTTTTTTCAGCTTTATATAAGTAGAAACACAGATCTCTATGCAACAATGTTATGTGTCAAATTTCAGATGGATACATCCAGCAGTTTTCAAGTCCATAAGCCTTTCATGGGTTTTGTTGTAGATTTACAGTACAGATCTGTGTCTTGGAAAGATGAGTCACAGCTAAACTATTTTCTCACCACCATGAAGCATAATCATTTACCTGCCCAGCGTCACCACCAATTCTATACATGAAAAGTTTGACACCAGATTCATTGCATCCCCATTGCAAAACATTCAAAACAGGATTTATGGCATAGCTAATAATATTCTTTTTCACACTCTTGAAACTCTCTCAATGCCATAGATAAACTCCTCATGTCTTTATCACAATGCCATCTCTTCTAAGGCAAATTTTTCACAGATCAAAAATTTTTATTTTAATTCTATTATATGATTTGTGTGATAATGCTTTTTTTTTTCTCAACTTTTCCATAAATTCATTTTCCATCTCCATCCACTGTCAGAAAGAAAAAAAAAAGAAAGTCTCCATTAATTAATGTCACTGTCACAGAGCAGACTAGTCAAAAGTGTTTCAAAGAGAACAATAGAAAAGTTTATTTGCTTGATTTCTTACTCGGCAACAACTCGTTCATTCTTCTTGCCCTGTGGAGTGGATCCAAACTTGAGACCCTCGGAACTCATTCGCAGTGGGTAGATCAGAGCCTGACGAAACAAATCAAATAAAATATACAATTATATATCTGCATTACATTGTGCTCTTGGTAAGCCTTTTAATCTGCTGGGGCTGGTTATCTCGTTTTTTTGCACTGCAGATAGTGTCAGCAATATTTGCACTACCAGTGGCATCTGCAAAACTTATACAAGTATGTTGCACAACTATGTGAAATGAGTTCTCTAAAGTTCTCTAAAGGTTCTCTAAAGTAAATCAGAAGGGGTTATGGGAGTCAATTTTGAACCAGCGTGTGTAAAAACCCAAAAGAATCATAGCTCCCTAGTAATTTTTTCGCCGGTGTGAAATACACCCATCTTACTTTCTATTGATACCAATTGTGCTATACATGAAAAATTTGATAGCAAGACTCATTTGACTTCATTGTGTGACATTTGCTGTTGGTGGGGGCCATCAGATCTATGCTGCACACAATATCTGCTAAAAACTGTATCAGCATTTTGAAAACCAAACTATTTATATCTACTAAATTTTTGGTATTGATGGTATTATCAAAGTTTATGTTGCTGATGGTGTCCACAACTATCTACACTATTACTGCCTCAGTAAAATCTTAATTAATTGTCATACCTGGTTTGATTTTTTTAGCATAAATCTGTTCTAATTTGGACAGCACTCTAAATATTAAGATTTCATCTCAGTCACCCAAGAGTCCTGATTTCATGAACTTTTGATGACTAAATGATTTAATATACATTCTACAAAAACACATACTCTTGAAATAATTATAATAATAAAGAAACTGATGGAAATGTATCTGTCCAAAACAGTGAAAATACCCAGTGACTGAAGATATGAGACTGTCAAAACTACAAGATCAAAGTTGATGTTAGTCTGGAATAATAAAAAAAAAAAAAAAAAAAAAAGAAGAATGCCACAACAGAAACAGGTCTAAGACTTTAACTGTCATATTAAATGTAATTAATGAATGCTGATTTTCCTCACAGTTGTGAAAAAAATGAAAACTGAGGATGTAGGGTCATGTATCCCGACTGTCAAACCTTGCAAAAACATTTTATAAAATGGTGTCATAGGCAGTCACAGATGAGAAAGACAAAAGGATGAGACAGGAAGACAACATCCTGGAATGAGATTTGCTGATTCTCAAAGATCAGTGAAAGATGAGAGAGGGCTGAGGAGATTAGTGGCCTTGTCTTCAAAGATGTCCCTATGACACTGGCACAGGTAAAGGCATAGGTGAGATGAGGAGATGTATGAAACGGACTATTATATCTTCTTGTAATACAGGTATTTCTGACACATTACACTGAAATTGGTTCTATGTCCTTAAACTACCTTCGATATGCATGAAATTCTTCTATTGTCCTATTTTCACTTTTGACCGATCTTTCTCTATATTAGGGATTCCCAACCTGTATTGGGGGTCACCTAGCCTTGCTATATCCCTGGCTTGAGATAAAATTAATTTCAGCTCATTAACTACATTTTTTATACTTTAATATATTTTTTATCTTAGTTTACTAACAAATGACTACACGATTCTTGAGCAAATTTTTTTACATGTTTCTTTCCCTCTCCGTTACAGAAAATACAAGTGTAAATCAAGCTGCTGATAGTAGTGGGTTTCAAGCTTTTGGATAAGGGGTCGTGAGTTCAAAAATATTGGGAACGACTGGTCAACACAGAACATTGCATGTGAGCAGAGAATACCTGAGGATAGTCACTGGCTATGCGCTTTAGAATTGGACCCACAACCACTGCCTCTGCTTTGTCCAGCAGAGCGGTCATCTGACTGACCCACAGGATAAACATCCAGCTGGGAATTTCTGCAGCCTGAAACCCAACATGAGGAAAAAGACTACATTGTTAATTTTCATTCTTTTTCACATATGCCTTGCAGAGCCCAGATGCTCTAATGTGTTAAAAAATATAGTTTAATGTTATCTATTATCTGTTGTCTTATAAGGTTATTAAAAGATAAAATGTTATGGTTTCATAACAGCTTATCCAGCTTCGTTTGTACAGTCAAGACAAAATATTATGCAATTCTTATGCTTTTCCCACATTAGCCTTGCTCAGCCTATTATGAAATCAGCTGCCATAAGAAGCTCAAAAAAAGTGGTTACATTATCTGTATTTCCATAACATATAATACTATGTGTAAAAAGCATTAAATCAAGGAAACAAAAGGTTTGATAATTTTTATGTTTTTTTCTGCGCATGAATTGCTCCATCTCAGCATTAAAACAAATGCCTTGTGAGGTTGGCAAAGTGGTTTAATGCTACATATTTTCATAAGCTGTTCCACTGTGTAGGGGCCCTAAGATGTGGCATTACTGTTGTGTTAATAAACCACTATCACTTTATTGTCAAACTTGTATTTCAGCTATTGTGGGAGCATTGTGAGGATAGATCCTGCTGAAACTGGGCAAACAAATCCTTGACAATTTTTGTTAACCCTCTAAAACAGGATATATTCAGATCATATGACATATTGGACTTCAATGTGGACAGAATCCGACTCTATTAAAAAAAGCTAATGATATGCAACATTTCTGAAATTTGCTGTCTTAAATTTCTGAGAAAATTAATAATCGGATGTTTTTATCAAGGCATGCCAAAATAAATCAAAAGTATATGGTTGATCATGTCAGCAAAATTTACATTCTGAGTGTGTTCTTCCATTTCTTTGTGACGTGGCAGTACACATGTGAAAATACCCTCTGGCTTAATTAATTACATCAATAGCAACTAAATGGCCGACCTTCTTGTTGAAAACACCAATGACGTCCTTGTAAGACTCCGCCAGTTGAAGGAGTCGAGGAAATCTTTCCCTGGCCTCACTCAGTCCACCTTTCATAGCACTCAGGAGACAAACAACCACCGTCGCAGGGAATGCAGAGCTGTCAAACTCAAAGGCTGTTTCATCTGCACATTATGACATATTAAGTACGTACAGCAATGATGTAAGCAACCATCATCTCAGGATATGTAACATCATCAGACTCAAAAACATTTTCCTTTTCATAGATTCAACACTTGACAAAGGATGTGAAAAACATCTTGTAAATCAATGCAGGGAAATTACTACCATCACAGAGAAAGCCGAGCTATTAAACTCAAAAGCTGTTGCATCTAAATGTGCTGGAATATGTTGTTTTTTTTTATCTTACTGATTGAATATTTCAGCTCCCCAGGTAAAACAGGCAGTAATCATAAAATCTTGTATATTACAGAGACACAATGACTACTGTCACAAAGAATGCAAAGCCATCAAAATCATCTAGATTGTTTCACCAGGGTGAGATGATGGTAAGTACAATGTCTTGTACATAATGTAGCAAATTTCTACTACCACAGGGAAAATTAGTCTTCTTCAACTCCAACATTATTCATTTTGCATAGACTGAGACAAATGATATGCATCAGTGCAAACTTGTTTCAGTTAGCATAGAATGAGAATATGTCAATGGCTGCTCTCATTTCACCCCCAAACCTGAAACTGAAATCCCTCTAGACATCCTGAGACCTGACATTCTCCAACAGCTGCCCGCAGTCTAAAACTGTTGAGGCAAATTAAACATTCATTTGTACCAAGAAACTGCAATTGTCCTCAGCTAGAAATTATGTTATGCTGGAAACTCTAATGAATGAAAAAATAAACAAAACAGTTATGAAACACTTGGGAAGGCACTCACCATCTTCTTTCAGGTGTAAATACTTGTCGCAGAACTTGGCCAGCTCCAGGTTGGCTTGATCCACAGAGATGGCACACTTTCCATTGTCTCTGTCTCCTCTATCCTGGTCTTGGCTGACTGCAGCTTTGAATGACTCAAAACTTCTGGCAATCAGCTGGCCAAAGAGCTGGAGGGAAGTGAGAGCAAAACATACAGTGGGTAATGAGTAAGATATATAATGAGATAGACCAGTAGTGCCATCACTAGATAGACAGGCCTCAGGATGACATACAATAAGAAAAAGGATGGTCTAATCAAAACTTATGGTGACCAGCAGGCCAAATAGCTGGAAGATAAAATGAGAACAAAAAAAAGTAAAATATAATGGACAGAATATACCCTAAGAAGGACTGAAGATAAGCAGCATCAGAAAGAAGTAAAGGTGGCCTTCATGAGGAAAGAGGGTAAAAGACTCAAAACTTATGGCAATCAGAAACCTCATCAAAGAACTGGAAGAAAAAGAGAATTGAAAAAACTAATGGGCAGCTACAGGATAACGACTGAGAGAGACTACATGTATTATTGCCAGACATACCGTGGGATGCAATTGATGGAGGAAGAGGATAAGGGTCTAAAACTTGAGCAATCAGCAGGCCAAATGGCCAACAAATATACAATAAAAATACAAATAATAGGCAATGGATAGGATATATACTACGAGAGAGACTGAAAGTAATATCACCAGGCCAAGTCAAGAATGGAATTCATGAAGAAAGTGTGGATCTCAAATCTTCTGGCTATCACCAGATCAAAAAAATAATGAAAAAGTCTGAACAAAAATATAATGACCAATGTGTAGGTCACACACTGAGAGAAACTGGTGAGGCTTCTTCACTCACACTCTAGGTATCTGTTTGCAAAGAGAATAGGGAACCAAAAACTTATAGCAATGGGTAGGCTAAACAGCTGGAGGAGAATGAGGGAAAAGAAAAAAAAATGAATAATGGCATACAGTGAGAAAATTTGACAGTAATATCACCTGACAGGCTACAGATCGAATCCATAAGGAAAAATGGAAAGGTGAGGAATCCAAAACTTCTGGCAAAGCTGCAGGTCAAAGAGCTGGTAGGAAAATAGGAATGAGAATATAATGGGCCACGGACTAAACAATATAAACAGAGAGATATCTGGTAGCAGCAGTATCTGACGTGTCTCAGGATAGAATTTGTAAGAGAAAGAAAAAGGGCAAGTCAGTGATGGGTGGGGCCTGCACGATGATATGAAAGATAATGGATCAGAATACAAAACAAAGTTTGGAAATAGAGAGCAAGAAGTCTTGTTGAATTTGTTTAATTTAATTGCAAAGTTTCCCCCATCACAGCTATTGCTACCAGGAGCAGCAATAAACTCTCAAAGAAATAAAATAAAATAAGACATAAGAGACTTCTCTTTACAAATCACAGAGACATGGTTGGCAGTGAACACATCAATTTCTAACCCGATATTACTCACTCACCAAAGACAGAATACACATTGTAAAAATAAGTTCATTCATTAGTTAAACCTACTCCACAATAATTCAGCTACTGTCGAAAGATTCATTCACAGGCACTATGTCATCAGATTACAACAGAAACTTGGTCAACCTAAAAATTGGAAGAAGATCCAATAAACCTAGATGCAATTTGTATTGGCTAGACCTCAGGGAATATGCGTACATAAAATAAGATGACAAGCAAGCTTTCTACCTGGTCATCTCTGGCTCGTTCAGCCCGTGCATGGGTCTTAATCTTTTTCTTGGTCTCCTCTTTGAGCACACTCAGGTCCTCAATGCTGAGTAGGCCATCAGCAAGCACTTCCAGTCCTTGACCTTTGAGCACCTGGTGTTGCAGTCCCAGATCAGGTCGCTCTTTTAGCACTGGGCTGTCACTCAGCTTTTCTGTAGGTATAGACAAAAGAAATGTGACACCATCCAATGAAATCTTGCATTTCTCCAAAATAATAATTAAATACAGATGTACATTTGAAATTAATTTCAATTTTAATACTTCAATTTAATGAAATTGATTTACAGATAAAGGACAATTAGGCTATCACTCAGCTTTTCTGCATGCATCAGAAAAAAAAAAGAAAAAAATCAAACAGTCAAAGGAAACCCAGTGGTTTAGTGACAGAACAGTTGATGTGCAACTGAGATCATTTTGGATTTTTATGCAAGTTGACAAAAACGATAGAAAAACAAGAACTAATAGTCAGTTTTTTCTCCAGGCATCAAAATCATCATATGAAGCACTTCTGTGAAATAATTATAGTAACTTAATGATATCATCTTCATGTATTTCAACAAAAGAAGACGGGTTTATGAGCTGAAAACAACCTCTGGATTGCCACTGGTGAGCTCTCATGAAGGAAAAAAAAATTACATGAATTCAAAGACATGTGGCACTGCAAGTCTGTTCTCCAGTATGCCCACTTCAATCTCAAGGATATATCTTATGACCACCATGACATGGATGTCACTCACCAAGCTGGTCGAGAGTTGTCGTAACGTTGTTGAAGACACTGGCTCCCCAGGGTGAGGCAGAGTTGCGGGCCTTTTGATGGTGTGTTTTGGCATAAAGGTGGACCCATTCCGCAAGGTGACACTGGTTATCCATCTGTTTGCAAGTCTGGCAATAATCCATCAATATTAATGTTATTTGTGTGATAAGGAACCTGACTTCAATAAATGTTAAACCTTCCATTTGCAGGGTTTTTTTTTTAAGCCTTCAACTATCAAAATTTCTCTTCAGCCAGATTTTCCAAGCTACCCCCACCAATAATACAAACGTTACAATAAAAAAAAGAAGGAAAACAAAAAAACCTGAGTGGCATCACAACTATTTGTCACAAGCTTTTCAGGATTTTCCTCTGAATTGGCTACATGCAGAGAAATTCAATTATTTCCAACATAAACATCTTTCAGAAAATAGTCCTGCTTCTTATCCCCGACATAAGTCATTTGCATGATGTAGGAGACGTTACTAACTATCCACATACAAAAGGTAAAAAATTAACAAAAGGTGCACAAAATGTGAAGTTTTCAATATGATAATGAATAAAGCATTGACACATCCAAAAAAAATTTGAAAATCACAAAATATGAAAAATTTTTATCTGACGTTGATAGTCATAACAAGGCTGACACCATACAATTACTCCAGAAAACCTGCTAGAAAACAGCTTACATCATGTGTGTCATGCAGGAGCCTGAGAGTCAGGGTAAAGTTGTTCTGCTCTCTGCAGCTGTCTGCCATGGCCAGTCGCAGTCCCACTTTCATTTCATCCAACCTTTGAGTGGCCTCATCCTGATTTCCCATGGAATCGTTTGTGTCGATGTGACTTGCCCTATGTGCCAAGATCTGGTCCAGGTAAACCGTCCTGGGGGAGACACAATTCAGTGAAAAATTTGTTGACTTCAATAATTATAAAAAAAATTTGATGATGGGATATAAAGCATTTTGTTGACAAAAATGAAAAAGCTAACATTTTATACACAACATACAATAAGGAATCTGATCCAGGTAAACTATCCTGGGACTGAAACATAACAAAGTGAAAAGATTGTGGAGCTCAATGTCTATGAAGAGTTGAACAGATGAAATATGTCTCATTTCTATAAAAAAAAAACAAAAAAAAAAAAAAGGAAAAAAAAAAAAAAATGGTGCTCATAAACTACACAGCATATACTGTGAGAAATGAACTCTGATAATAGTTTTTCAAAAAGTCAGAAATTTGTTTCATCTTGAGCATTACTGGTAATTCAGCAAACTAGAAAACATGATAGTTTTCCCACCAAAATAAGCTGGTAATGACACAACATATACCACACACAATGAGACACCAAATCAAGTAAATTAATAGTACATGGAAACTTTCATTTATCTCCTCTAAATAGAGGAACAGAATGCAGCCAAAATCATTCTACCTGTTGGTAACAATGTCATCCCATACAGTGACAGGATCCAGTAACAGGTGTGGGGATCGCCTCTCCCATTGCTTCATCAGCCATGTAAATCCTGATGTTGAAAATGTCTCTGACAGAGGATAAATATGTAGTTATAGTTTTTTTAATTTCTCTCGCGTTAAGGAAAAACAGCAGCCCCACCCTTCAAGCAAAAAAAAAAAAAGGAAAAAAAAAAAAAAATTTTAAAGACCGAAATGAAAAAAAAAAAAAAAATTAGCTGATTCAATTCTATAAATAAGCCAATTTTCATGAATAAAAATTAATTTTCTATTGTTCAGTTAAACTGAAATACACAGAATGTTTCCAGTCTGGCAGAATAGTAAAAATGGAAGATGAAAATAGTCCTTTAATAAAACAAAAGCTTTCTGGGAGTAGCGAAAAGATTACAGCAACAATATCTTGGTAGCTCTTAGTGCTCAGCAATAACCCTAGCACTCTGATACTGACAATCTGCAGTTCTTTGATATTTTGCAAATTGTACACTGTAATTCAGACACACACAAGTAAAGCATTTTTATTCAGTGAGCCTGCCATATTTCTTCATAAAAAAAAATAAAAAAACTCAAAAACAATAATAAGGCCAAGAGCAAGTGAAAACTCTTTACAAAATGTGCATGATACATAACAATTTGGACTCAGTTACTCATTCTGCTTCGTCTATTTCTCCTTAAAATTATTATTGTTGGAGAGATGGGCAACTCATTTCATTCTAATTAATGTAGTTTTTAGAACACATTTGTTTAGAACACACATGAGATAAGTCAACCTAATTTAAAATATTTAACATAAGGAGGATATATCTATATATGTAAAAATCAACATTCACTATGAAAGTGAAATGCATAATTTAGATAATGACTTCAACATTTACAAGAAGAATATGTTTAGTTTTTGATATTCAATCTTTATCACTCAAGGATCATGCGTTGCTTATACGATTTTACCATCTATTACATGTGGCACATAATTACTTCCAACTCTTTCAGCAACCGTGACAAAAAAGCTGGACATTATTACATTCTAGTTCTTGTAATTCCAACTTCAAAAGCAAGAGAGATTAATTTCATTTAATTAATTTTAAGATTCACCATGTGAGGGCTACATGTTGTTCATTTAATCTAACAAATGCTGCAAGAAAAATTTATCTGGTTTATATTATTTTGAAGGCTATGAGGCAAAAGCTCGGTAAAATTTCATGCGCAGGAGAAATGCTTTACTTTCTGGGCCGATATAGTCCAGGAATTCCTGTAGCTCCACGATGCCCTGCACTTTATGCAGATTGTCCTTACGGCTGGACTCCATCAGAGTTGTCGTACTGGACCAGTCCTGTGTCAAAGAAACAGAAAAATAATAAGTTTCAACCCTCTTGGGCCCACTGTTACACAGATACGATGTCATAGTTCACACAAAATGGCTGAATGAGTCTGAACACCAGTGAGTGACTGACGAATCAGTCCCACACCAAAGTGGACAGAAAAACAAATTTCAGTATCTGACACAGACAGCTTGAGGAATTATAATTTATAATAAACTTCTCAAAATGATTTTCATAGCTTTTAGCTGAAATTGTAGTAACTATAAAGAGTCTAACTGTGACAGCAGTAAAGTGTGACAGCAGTAAGGTTCACAGTTGGCTCACTGGATCTTGAAGTGGTAGCTTGAATTCATTCTTTCACATCCTTAAAGAAAAAGCCAGCACTGACCTGTAGAAAGCTCTGGACAGCCATTCTGGTGTATGACCTGGATCTGTCATAGTCTTCCTGCCACAAGTACATCAGGGCTAGCTCAGCACAGTAACGACTCTGGGAAACATATCACAGGAATGACATAACCAGGTTTGTCAAAAATTATCTTGCAATCACATTAGTAGATCTTTCATTATTCATAACAGATACTCTCTGACTCGTGTGATATATTCTTCTTATCTATATACCCTGTTTAAAAAAAATGCTCATTTCTGTTCTTTTTTCTTTGTGCTAAATCACATAAAACTAATGCTCTTTGATTCCAGTGATAGATTGTTCTTGGTAGCAATTCAGAAAGTAACTGTTTTGTGTTTTTCCCCAACAAAGTGCACAAACAAAAATTAAGTTAGGTATTTCCCTACTGCACACAAGCTACATGATTTCATATCAGTCTGGCTGTTCACATGCAGTGTTTGTAGGTGAAAATAACATCAATAAGTGTATGAATATGTGGTGAAATATTATGCACTGCATGATGATGTTTATGTCTCTTTGGTTCAGTATCTGCTTATTGTATCAGGAATGCTATTGATAACATTGCTACTGTCACTGATTATTGTCAAAGGTGTATGTTTGTTATATAAACATACAAAGCTGTAACAAGTTTACATGGCAATGACTTGGTAAGGTACCCTCAGGCTTTAGCAAACAGAATACTAAAAAAACTTATCCTTATTACTATGTATCATCTTCATCTTATCAGCACTGTTATTGTTATTATTATTTTCATTATTGTTGTTGTTGTTAATATTATCTTTACTGTCATTACTGACCTGAAGATGCTGTTTCTTCTGCTCATCAATCATAGCATTGTCTACAAAGGTCAGGAGAGGCTGCTGGTTCTGGTCCCCAGCCAACATCAGCTTCAGTTTGCTGCGTATGACATATGGTAGGTAGTGCTCCTGTGGGCCAGGAACAAACCATACATCATAAAACTTGACATAGCAAGCAATGTCAACTGGCCATGATAATCCCAAGGCTCTTTTTCTATCAGCTGAATCATCAAACACACAAATTATCCGCAAACATAAATGGGGATAGGAAACTTTTCATGGTGCTCAAAATGGTCAAACCCTTGTGATAAAAACTGAATCAAATTTCAAAGTTATATATTTTT
>JBCEWB010244707.1:34590-51598 GCA_039654565.1 Peronia peronii
TGATTTTCATGAAAAATTTTTGATGAAGTAGCTTCAAAAAACCCTTTCAAGAACTCTTTTCAGTGCTGATTTGAAAAAGAACTTGTGTGAGATGAAAAATAACACTGGTGGCAAAATCTCAGTAGCTGAAATTTAGGCCTGAGGTCAGACTGACCTCGGTTTTTTCATCATTGCTCGAAATGAAAGCCAGCGACAAGTGTCATGGTGTCACTCAACACCTCACATAATTATAGAGGCACCACGCCAATACAAAGCCTTTCTCACCTCATCATAGGACTGCTTGGCTTTCTTAAAATCCCCTCTAGCCTCCTCCTCAATGGCTCTCTTGGTGATCTCCTTGGTGCCCAGTTTGCCACTGAAGATGCCCTGGATTACGTCAAACTCATGGACAGACTTGTACAAGCTGGGAAACAAAAGTTAACGTATTAAATAATTAGCCTAATGCGTCATTCAAATGATGGCCCATAACCCATATTACCTGGTTCTTCGTACAATTTAATGAATATGGTTATTCCACATAGCCCAAGTCAGTTCTAGTTACTTTGTTTGTATGTTTTGTTTGTTTGTGTTGGTGTTTAATGGCACATCAGCACGATCATGTCTACATTGTACCAAACATGGTAAGATATGTTAACTAGTCAAGAAAAAGAGAGGAAAAAGAGCAGGCCAGAAGACAGAAGCAAGGAGAGAGAGAAGAGATGTCACTCCTGGAATGTCAAGGATGGCATTCCATGGGAGACATCCCACCGATGGTGGGCTTTCACCACCTGCAGATGGGAGCAAAGAAGCTACCTTGGTGTAATGTTCAATATGATAGACAACACTGAAGTAGTGCAAAGGCATTGTGGCAAACTGCTTTTATAATGAAGTCACTTGTGTAGTGCTGACTACTACTAGTGTCATCACTCAAAATCTCAGTTTTATAAAAAAAAAAAAAGCTTATGCTATTATAGAATAACTAGAAAAAAACATGCTATGGAGTTATCCATACGCATGGAAAAGGATACAAAGTATACTATTTTCAACAAGCAGATGAAATGTGATCTGATGACCCTCTATTATTTGTCATGCAAACTCCTTGACCTCAGTCAAAATCAAACGACTCACCGTGAGAGTTCTATCCACAGGGCTGTGTCTGGTGCTTGCTCCTGGCGGTTCAGTCTGGGACGTTTGCTGGTCGTGGGCTCATCCCTTGTTGTTGACTGAATGATATAATCCTCCAGCACCAAAATACCTGATAGGAAACGGGTGAACAAATAATGACAACAATCATCATCACTATCATTTTACATCTTGAATTTTAAGACCTATACTGTCAACCAGTATCTTACTCAAAAAATTATTATAAGCAACAAGAAACATGCAGAATTAATGATGGAAAACTACTGAAAATATTAGGAGCACTAAATTTTGAAGCCTGTTTGGCTTTTTGTCGAGGCAAACATCATCATCATCATCATCATCATCATCACAATATACACAGGAAAAATCTATCAAATCCCATAGCATTAATGAAATAAAACCATGTTTATTTACAAAGCTTTGTACTTTCTGAGATAAAATCTGACAAGTTCTGCAGTTTTTTTTTTTCAAGCATGTGTAATAAATGTTTACAACTTTTGAGATCAAGTACAACTATCACAAAGCTTTGTAGAATGGAGAATACTTGTTTATTTATTCATGCTGTGATTTAAATAGTGAATCAGCACAGTTATGACAATACTGCACCCAACACTTACAAGTTAAAAGGCTAATCAAAGGTTGTGTTGAGTACAATGCCACATATATGGTACGATTTTAGCACAACTTTTCTATTCAAGCCTCAATAGCAAGGGGTGTCTCACAGCACAAAGATAGGATTGGGCCTTGTAATAGATTGTGCAAGTTTAAGGTTTAGTTACACTTAATGTGAACATGCTACAGCAGTTTGAACTTCAAATATCAAGTACAACTTAGCAAATACAAAGTTTGAACTGATCAACTGTAATGAAGAGGAGCGTTTTCATAGGGTTTTCAGTAACAAACTGACGAATCTCCTTCGTAGGAAGCAATAACTGACAATACTCCACAATACAAAGTTGAGATGTATAGAGTATAACATTTTATCATGTGGGTGACCAGCACTTACCACAACTTCTGAAACCATAAGGACAAGGTGGTGTCTAGTAATACAAGGTAAAGATAATATAGACATAAAATCTTTATAATTTCTGAAAATATAACTATTACAGCTTTAGAAATCATGAGAATACAAATATCAAAGCTTTGTAAGTTCAAAGCATTCTAAACAAAGTTCTATGGCTGTTGTATATTAATGTCACAAAAAGAGTCCTTCAACTTATGAGAATACTTATGGCAAAGTTTTGCAGTTTCTGCCAGGATGAGAATTATTGTTTTGTCCATAACTTATTTGGTTGATTCAGCTTGCTTACCCAAGGTTTGCTGGTTGCTGACTATGGCACTGACACCCAGATCAGTGGCTGATACCTTCAAGTTTGATTTCAGCTCATACAAGATATTCTATGGAATTAAAAAAAAAAAATCATGAAGTCCAAATATAGTACACAAAATATCAATTATTCAATACATGATTTATGAAAACTGGAGCCAACAAATAAAGAAACAAACACAAAAAAGATCATGGAATTCAGACTAAGTTTTACAGATGTAGGAGGTTCTGTCCAATTTCACTTGTTGAAACAATTAATCATTATTTTGAACAACAACAACAACAACAAAAAAAGTTCAAATTTGGAAAGACAGGTAAATTTAAGGGGATAAGAGGAATATATCTGAATTCAGGCTGAACATCTGTTTTGTATGATACATGTGCTCCCTAAACATGTCACATAACAACATCTAATCAAACTGGGCTACTTAAATAAAATAGGGCACTGGAATAAAAACTTAACTTCAAAAAAACACTTTCACAAACAAACACAAAACCTACCAGGATACAGCCAATGAAAGGAGGGAAATAGTGGACCGACTGGGCAAGAATACTCTCCAGACTCTTGTTGATCTGAGGTGTCAGCTCTTCCATTTCTCGTTCGGTCTTCACTTTGTCCATGTCATGGAATATGGCCTCAAACAATGAACTGAACAAAAGTCTGGCCACTGTGCTGTCTCGCTGAGAAAGAAAGAGAACGGCAATATGACACATCAACAGTCTTCACTGCAATGTCATGAAATAAAGGCCTAGTATTTCTTGAGAAAGATACAATCCAATAATTATTTTGAAAAAAAAAGTGAGTTCTTCTGTTCCATTTTATTCTTCATTTTTTCTCTTTCTCAGATTAGTATGGCAGTTTGTTCATGTGTTTATGTTATAACTAATTAGTTATCCAGTGAGCAGCTGAAGACATATACATTTTTTTCTGCCCAAGCAATATTTTGTAACCAAAAAAAGGAGTTTTCTTCTTTTTCTGTTACTTTGAGACTACAGCTGAAAATACAAAATATGCAAGTGATCAGGAAATATGTGTGCTTGCAGGAAATACGCATATCTAAAATTCCATAAACTAGTGGAATATTTCCTATCATCTGTTGTCTGACAGGGACAAAAAGTTGTGAGTTCCTTGACTACACATCACAAACAACAGTTTTTTTTTTATATTGATATTTTTTTATCTTTTACTCATAAAAGGAAAAGATGTACACATTTTGAATTTACATGGCACAAGATACTGTGAGTAAGGAAAAAGAAAATATCAATTCAAAAAGTGTCACCTGTGATTTGTTTAGTCAAGGGACAAAAACATATGATGTTTTGTCACAACCTCATACCAAAGTGCTTTCAGGACTTACATTAGCCAAAGCTTGCAGAGGTGCAATGAGATACTGGTATTTTATCTGGATATCTGGTAGGTCACCCTTGCGATATCTGCGATAGAGTGTCACTTGGTTCTCTCTGCGAACTTTCTGCTCTTTTGCAGCTTCCTGTGCATGAAAAATACATCAGTCCAGTGGAGTTTACAGACCTTGGTATTGTTAATAGTTAATAACAGCATAATCAATTCATAAGTAAAACATTTGCCCACTGCTATGCCTGTATGACAAAGTATAGCAGATAAAATACTGCCACTATTTGGCCATGGCCGCAACATGAATCCTAAATTATTTTTTAGAAGCTTTTAAACTATCAGTACTGTGCTGTGTATGTGGGCCCTGTGTAACTGGCTAAAGATTCCTATAGCAAATTTAAAAAAGAAATAGGCAAAAAGATGGGATTTTTTTTCCTACATCGTCTTTGACTAAGTCAAAATATATTTGTTGATGTTTTATCAAAAGACTAAAAATGACTGGGGTAAATACGTTATGATCGTTGATATACAAGACCTCCCATTGTTACAAGAAACAGATTAGTGTTCACATACACAAAGAAAATAAGAGCTCATTTGTTCAGTTATATTTCATTATTCAAGAAGATCACTTTGAAAAAAAGAAAAATAGACATGCCCTTTTGATTTATAGGAAGAAACAAGTCATTTTATCATTCTGTCACAATATTTCTTGAACTGTTACTATATTTTCAAGATAAGACAGGCTGCTGATTTAATCCTTAATTAAGTCCAGTCACCACTGAAAAGACAGCAAATATTTTGGAGTCTATCTTTCAACAAAGTGTTACCAGACAGTGTACGATTAATTGAGCTAATAAACATCTACTTTCACTGGAGTGGTGACAGTGCAAAGACTGATTTCCACAAATTTTGCCAGTTACTGCCAGCGTCTATCAGTCGGACTCACCTCCCTCATTTTGTTGCGGCGAATGTTGAGCTTGGCAAAATGCACATTCTGGGATTTCTGATCACGGACAAATCGGCGCTTAAGACGCCAGAGATCACTTTGGGATGAATCTGCAGGCCCTGTCAATGGTTTCCAAGATAAACAGAAATAAGAAAAATGCTCTTTCTCTAGTCACATATACATGGACACATCAAAACTAATCCCACCATAACTATAAGAGATTCACTCACATCACCAAAACTGATGACAAAAAACCCAGCAATTCTATATCTAGGACACTGATGTAAGGACATAACCTTTATTACTAAATATGATTATATGAAAGCCATCATAAGGAGACGAGAAGCCACAAATAAGGATCTATCTAATCTAGAACATGTGTGGCTAATTAGATTCTTTTTCAGAAGTGAAGAATGATGAAGTCAGATAAAAACAGTGATACTTCAAGAACCATTAAAAAAGTACAACTGAAAGAGCCTTATAAGGCCATCAACTGTGATATGTGTACTTTTGGAAAAGACGTCACCATAGAATTTCATTCCCTTGCGAAATGAAATGAAATTATATGAAATGACAACAGTTCAATATATTTATACACATGAAAATAATCCTATTCAGTACCTATATTGTCAGAGACTGGTGATAGACTGACAATATTTCCCAAACAATGGAAAATACAAATGATATCTTTGCTATTGCTGGAAACTGGAAGAATTCAACAATTCACATAATGTTGCTGATTTATAAAAAGATACGAGTCATTTTTCAGGAATTCGAGAGATTATGAAAACAACTGTTTATAGCACAAGTCATTTAATGAGTTATACAGTGGTCTCTGCCTAAGAACCCGGGCATCGGGAAACAAGAAAAGCGGGCT
This sequence comes from Peronia peronii, assembly GCA_039654565.1. NCBI lineage: Eukaryota > Metazoa > Mollusca > Gastropoda > Systellommatophora > Onchidiidae > Peronia > Peronia peronii. The sequence goes on from JBCEWB010244707.1 coordinate 40,217, forward strand.
CTTAGGCGGACGGGTTCTTAGGCGGATTATGCAACCCATCTGACCATAGATTGTCTGCACTACTATGATTAGTCGATCGTTATCGTTAGTTAAAGATTTATCTATGCGGGTAAGTACAGCCCTCTTCCCTGTGTGTATGTTATAATTAGATATAGCAATTCTGATCTTTTTTAGCATATAATTACACCAATACTGCCCAGCGTTTAAACGCCGTGTGAAATTTCACATAATGGTATCATTTTTGAAAACATGATATTGTTATCTACCCCACGGATAATCGCATGAGTGACCCAAGTGTTTACAGACCGACCGAAGTAGCAGAACAGCTAATCAGCCAGGAGGCTAAACTTACTCCTCCCTATCCACAAAGCCAATCACAGGTGCTATCCCACGTGTTGTCAAACAAAGAAATGGTTACGTATTAGTTAACAACGTGGCCGGAGATGCAGTTATACATCAACCATCACTTCCATTCCTTTGTCTACCTGTTCTCTCCACTGCTGTCCCCATTTTACTGCACTTCTAACACTGTGCATTTCTCTCAAGTGGACAGTATGATGTGGAATTATACATAAGTACCCGGGTGTCTTGGCCCGACACTGGGCTCTTAGGTAGATTTTTTTATTTGGAGCAGGTTCTTAGAGGGATAAATTATAGAGGAAAAATTCTGTTTCACAACAGAGGCGGGTTCTTACGTGGACCGGGCTCTTAGGCTGAGGGTTCTTAGGCAGAGGCCACTGTACCACTATAATCCTATTGAATGAACACATAGTTCTATTGATATATTTCTCTTTCAATGACATTATCTGATAGTTTTCATGCTCAGAATATATATTTCTCTTTCAATGACATTACCTGATAGTTTTCAAGCTCAGAAATGTCATGGGACATCAGGCCCATAGGTCTGACATGTGTTTTGTCATAGAAACAAGTAACAACATGTAAAATACACTTACCATCAGTGCTATCAGTGGATGTTGATGGTTGGTTATCTCCCCCTGCCCCAGTTCTCAGGACTGCTGTTTTCTTTGCCTGAACTTTGGCCTTGGGCCACACCTGACCTCTACCCTTTGACACTGATGTCCTTTGGCTATCTTCCAGTCGGAACAGAAGCTGGGAGTCTCTTCCAATAGTACCTCCCTCTGCAAAGGTATCGAAGCTGCTCTGTGTCAGCCAATTAAAGGCTTTGCTGCTGCCTGTTGGGTAAACAGAGACTGTGACGAGCCATGCCAAAATTACATGTGATATACAATAGGACGAATAATTAAAACAGGCTGCGTCAAAATTACACTGAGTCGCAGTCAAAGCATCACAAATGCACTGGTGCTTTGGATAATCTTGAGTTAGCCATAGTTTGGTCAAATGACCTACCCATTACGACCATGACATGTAAGTCTATGTAACCAACATTTGTCTATCTTTGTGGCCTGAAGAAGGTCCCAATCATTGAAAATCTGCTTGTTATCATTGTTTAAGAGCATGGATATTCTGAGATTTTGACGAAAGATACTGCACTCAACCTGAACTACATCTATGGTCACAACATTATGAATGGACCGATAGTTAAAAAAAGACTGAGAAATTACTCTATGGTACTACAAATATTACAAATGCATTTGTCAGAATTAATCATAATGCAGTCAAACACTACAACCATACTACCATTGAGGATAGGCTGAGTTTGTCACACTCTGGTCAAAATATTACAAACTGCACTGGTAGATTGCACAATCAGAGTTGATCACAATGCGATCAAAACATTACAAATGTACAGGTACTTTGCATATTCTAGAGCTAATCATATTATTGACAAAACATTACAAATGTACAGGTACTTTGTATATTCTAGAGCTAATCATATTATTGACAAAACATTACACATGCACAGATGGTTTGGACAATATGAGTAAACCACAACAGACAAAACACTACACATGCACTGGTAGTTTAGGTAACCTGAACTTATTACATTATGGTATAAAAAAAGGCAAATACGAAGATGTTTTGGATAGACTGAATAAATCAATATATGGCCAAAAAAAAAAATCACACAAAGGTGTTTTGGATAGACTGAGGCATTCATCATACAATTAAACATTACAAATGCATTGATATTTGAGGAACACTAAATTAATTATGAAGCTGTCTACATATTACAAATGTGCTGTAGTTTTGACAGTCTGGGACAATCATGCCATTCAAATGCCCTGGTTGTTTAGACAATGTGAACAAATCACATTGAAGACAAAGAAACAATGACCTGCTACATCCATGGTTGCTGTGAACTGGGCGACGTCCTGCGTGGCTCTCACACCTCCGTCTAGACTGTCTTCATCATCCATCATGTCCTGGGATTGGCTGGCCAGTGTGCTGGCAAACAGTGGAGTCATCACCGCGTGGCGTTGGCGCCAGGAGGACTGTACTGAGTAATCCTGGAAGTAGCCCCACAAAAAATTCTCTCAACGGACTGTCACAAATTTTTGACAGAATTTATACTGATGTATAAAAGACAACGTCATGGCCCCAACTTCCATATCTATTAGAGGTCAGCAGTGGGGAGTATAACATTTAGACATGTTACTGTCTTACTAGAGATATTGTGAAACTGAACATGGATAAAGCAAAGGCAATCATATTTTCAATAATTTTCAGTAGCCAATTTATAGTTCATGACTTTAAAAGAAGGACAAGGCTATTGCTACTAGATGGTCAAAATAGTCCCAATGGTCTACTGCTACCAGATGGTCTTAATACTGTAACTAAATGTTCCAGGGTACTTGAATACACCCAGTATCTCACCCTAAGTCTTACTCTAAACCTAACCCTAAATCTAACCCAAAGCCCAAATCTAGCTTAAGCCTAAATCTAAGATAATCATAACCCTTATGAAACCACTAGATCTGGTGTGGAGCTTCTCCCTCCTGGAGTCTAGAATCTACAAGGCCTAATCCACTGTCCCAATTCAAATCAAACATCAAAATTTGACTGCTGAAAAAACAAAAACAAAAAAACAAAAAAACCTGATCGTAAGAGAATACTGAGAGACGACTGAGTCTATTTTAATCATCTGATCACAATGGCCCTGCTTTATAACTTATATGTTGTAATTTAATGACCTTCATTAACATCACAGGTTTCTATGATTTTAGATATAATGGCTGATATGACGTTTCCTGATTTTGAAGAACTAATAGCTTACTTCTAATGTATGATGTAGTTCCTGGTATCCACACTGGTGAAATATCAAAACAACTTATGTGGACAATAAAAATGTATGAAGGTACAGGTTAGGAAAAGAAAATGGGTCGAGTATACAGTGGAAAAAGCCAGCAAATGTCACTCCACAGACTTAACTAGTACTCGAAAGAGAAGAAGTAACCTCGGGTTCCTACATAGGCTTGGAAGTGGAGCCTGTACTCTAAGCCACCTATCGAAAATGAGAAGCTATGAAGAAGATCATAAGTGACTGAAGAACTGCATGACTCGACTACTACTGAGGCCCTGTGCCTCGTTAGAAAGTGAAGAGAAACAGAAATAAGTTTTACCTTATCTAACATTTAAAGATCACATTTCTCTTCACTGTCATTTTACTTCATACAACTGACAGACAATTGTTATCTGAGAACCTACCTGAAATTTACACTCACTGAGGGCATGTTCAAAGACAGCTCTCTGGTAGTCAGGAGACTTTGAAGTGGCTTCTAGCAGGAAGTTTGTGGCATAAGCCAGAAAATAGGGCTCTGTATTTGGAGAATACATAGCTTCCAACATGGACACAGTACGGTCCAGCGTGCCAACAGGGAGGCGGGTATTGCTGCTCCAAAAATTCTGGCACAGGAGTCTGTAATATTTCAACAGATGAATTATGAAAGGAAAGAGCAGAGAAAAATGGAAAAGGAGATAATAATAATGAAAAAGACAAAAATAGTAAAGATGGAAAAAAAGCAGGAAAAAAGTACAGATGAAAAGAAAGATAATAAAACTGATAATAACAGGAAAAAGAAAGAAAAAAAAAAGACAGAATGAGAGAAATAAGAAAAAATAAGAGGAAATGTAAAGGATGAGAAAGAAAGCAAAAAATGTAAAGGATGAGGGAGAAAGAAAGAAAGAAAGAAAAAACAAAAGAAAGAAAGACAGAAAGAAAAAAGGACAGAAAGAAAGAAAATGATGTATACATTTCAAAGTCTATTTTTTATACATTTTAAAATCTATTTTTTTCAAAAACAAACAAAAATTTTCACCTGCAAGCCATATCTTCATCACACAGACCTCTTAGCAGGGCCTCTTTGGTCAGTGTCATGATCTGGATGCTATCAACATCTGTCTCCTCCCTGTATAAGAAATATCACATACATACACAGGCATTTCAGTTGATTAAACATGCCTTCTTTCTAACACTCCAGTACCTGTGGTTCTCTTTCTCTACTTTCCTCTTTCATGAATAAGTGTCTAATAAGCATTACAAAGATCCATGGGATGAACATGGTTATTGACAAAGACTTATTAAAAACAACAATTCAGAAACCAATCAAAACTAAACTGAATAAACATAAATGGCATGGATTGACTGTGCCTTTAAAAAATGCATATAAGTATTGTCAGGAGAAGCCCAACTCGAAACCCACAGGGAGCAAAGTCCACAGGAAAACAAAGAAATACCTAGAAGTGTGAGGTTAAGGCCGAAGAAAAAAGACAAGACTGATTTGGTAAAAACTGAAAGAGAAGCACGGATTCAGAGAGTTTGGAAATCATTTGTAAAGAATCTATGCTTCACTGACACAAAAGATTGATGAAAATGAAAAGAACTCTGTTCCTGACAGATATAAGATTTCAAGCATGACTACTGCATTGTGGAAAGTGTTCCACTTAACCCCTTGACTGATAAGCACTTTGACTCTTATATGCTAAGAAAAACTGTGGTGTGACTGGGGTTATAAGTGGCTTACTATGGGAGACAGAGAAGTCATTTAAGGACTGATACATTGTATACATAAACAGATCACTTATGGCTGAGGTGTCAAAATGTACGACATATCATCGCCCAAGATTCAATTGTAGTAAATACAACAGTTTCATGTTGCAGTTAGGACAATTTAATTCTGGATCAACAATATATCAACAGAGAGTGAAGGGGTTAACAAAACCACACTGACAAGGTGTTAAATCACATACTATTAATTAACTGATCTCAACACAATAATACATATCATCTATTCTTCATTTTCATGGCAGTGGAAGCTAATTCAAAGTGCATGTTGGGAGTGAAAATAAAGGAAATAAATTTCCAGGAATGCAACCTTTTATGTTTGTCTCAGAGATACAAGGAAAAGCCAGGCAATTAGAGGGACTGCTCTTAATTAACAGTGTCTGAAAGGTCTATCTGGCCATTCTGAAGTTTGCACTGTGAGAAAATGCTATGGATGGGCAGTGTTCACTTCACTGAAAAATGGGTGTAGTGCTACTGTCCACTGAATTTAATCATCCTTTTAATAATACTCAATATTGTCCTTAACTATCAAATTTGTCTTATCTAGGCAGTCTTCATAGATGAAAAGCAAGAAGTTTGCCATAAAAGTGGCAAAAATGACAAGCAGAAACAAAAGTTGGACAAAATGTTTTATTTGCTTACTGGACTGGTCTATAATAGTGATACTTGTACATTTTGACTTACCGATAGTTGTCATACACCCACATGAGAATGTCCATCATGGTCCGCCGACAAGCTGGACTGCTGTGAGTGGAGAAGGCGACAACAGCTGGCAGTACTGACAGTAGTTCTGATCCCTCCATCTTGGCCTTCAGAGCCTCAATGATTTTGAGCGATATCAGCTGGGTATCTAGATCCCTGAGGAGATAGAATTGTCAATATATTTCAAGATATCTGTGGACATAGATTATCAACACTTCAGAATTTCTACCAACAGGGTTCACAGTTCAATGAAGCCCCAATTTAGGAGCTCACAATCTAAACAAAAAAGGACATGTTTCCTCTCATAGGCATCTCTTGTCAATGCCTATACTGATGCCCCATCTACCTATCAAGATCTGAAGTCACAGAAGCAAACCTTTGCTGCTGATCTGAACTCATTTTATCTCCTAACCTTATCTACTGATGATTCACCTGTGGGTTAAAAACTACAGGAAATCTTTGTTGTTGATTCCTTTTTTAAAAAAAAGGCCTGTTTTATCTCTTGATCTTATATAATATCAATATTCATATTGTTGTCTCGCCTGAGCATCAAACGCTAATGCCAATCTTTGCTTTAATTCAAAAAAAAAAAAAAAAGGATGTTTTATCTTTTAACTGTGTCACTTGATGCCTCCTGAGGAAAATCCTTACTGCTGATCTGACAAGGGGCACTTCATCTAGCACTAATAACTAATATTGTAGCTCACATACTACCTTCTTTCATGAATAAATGTCAAAAAATGACACCCACTGGACTGCTTTCTTTACTGGAGCCTTACAGTGAGTCAGGAACTCCAGCAAACCTTTGATGTAGACTGGAAAAAAAAGGCTCATTTTTGTCTCTCAATTTGATTAACTGCCAATGTCCAACACAGATGTCTCACCAAGCACTGATGGGAAATCCTTGTTGTTGATTTGAAACTAGATGAATACTTAGCTTCATCGATTGTCAGTATCTAGGATGAAATCTTAACTGTGTATCAAAAACTGAAGCACAGGTTGATCATAAGAAGGCCAATTTTTGTTTTAACTATATCCACTGAAGCCTCACCTGTGTGTCAAGAATTGCAGCAAGCCTTTGCTGTTAATCTCCATGAAGCCATTTTCCACTTTGTCAATGTGACCCTGGATGACCTCCAGTGCCTGGGCTCGGAACTGTCCATGTAGGCTGGGCAGCATAAACAGCAGCTTGTTGAGAAATCTGCAAGAATTGTAACAAAATTTTTCCAGCATAAAGATGTCACTCAGATTATAAAATTTTTCTATAAATCCTCTCTTTCTCTCTATCTCTTTCTTTCTCTTTTTCACAGCCATTCCTGGCCATGCATATTGGACAAACATGAACAGAAGCTTAGTGAGAAAGCTGCAGGGATCAGCATGAAATCTTGTTATTTAAAAAATCTTTTTTTTCAAACCCTCTACAGGCCAAAATGTGTTTCGTATACCATTAGGAACGATTTAAAAAAGACTGGAAGCTCAAAATGTTTTTGGCATTAAAATTTACTTGAGAAAGTACTTTCAGAGCACAGATTTTGAAGCCACACAAAGATTCAGCCAGCACAATTGATCTTACAATAAAGCTACAGACACTGAACTGTCTTGCAGTACCATTGCAATACAGTACCATGGACAATACCATTATTTTGTGTTATGGGTTGTCCTGAGCCTTCAAAAACTACACACATCATTTGAACTATTCAGCTTATCTGAAATGTTCTCTGTTTCTCTCCCCCCATTTTATCTTGAAAAGGAGTATTAAAAAAAATATTAGAAATTTCTTGCCCTTACAACAGAAAACTTCTAAATGTGGTAATGACATCGAGATGTTATTTGTTGAATAAACTGAAACGATGACACATATTTTATTGCACCTCTCCTTAACGAGGGAGATAAATTTTGTATTTCACTTAAAATTTCTCCTTATTAAATGATGATCTTATTAAAGTCACTTTGATGCTAGAAACTGTGTGATATGAAAATGCTTTTACGACACCAACCACCGTGTTACTATACCTTTCAGTAATGGGAGGATAACTCTTGTGGATACTGTGCATACAGATGATGAAATTGTCGGCCTTGGCATTGGCTAGTCCTGTCAGCTGTGCAACCACATTGTCATGGAAGAATCCGTCAGTCTCTTTGTCAACATCTGCCAGGCGACGAAGAATCAGGGCTACCACTTCAGCAGTGGCAGCATAGACCATCTTGAGATGATGATTCATGAGGGTAATCAAGGTGCTCAGGTAACTGGTGCAGTGCAGAAAGATGAAGAAATTCTTACATTGCATACTAACACGAACTTGTTCAAATGTCGCAAATTTTGATGTCCCCTCTTTCATATTTTCATCTCCATCTCATGTCTAAATTTGTTTAAGTGAATGCAACAGCCATTTAATTATTCTTGAAGGGAACAAATTTAACACAAATGTTTATATTGAAACTGTTCTATAATAGCTTATTTTTTTTACTCATCTTGGATTTGATGTTTATTTACACATATGTCTATAAAAATACACAGACAGAAACAGAGAGAGAAAGTCAAGGTCAGTCAATGATAAGAGATGGAACTTAATAAATTGTTGTTAAACACCAGCAGTGGATTCTTTTCCTCCATGCACCAAATAATGACAAAAGATGACAACACTTGAGAAAACAAAATATTTTCAGATATCAAAGACAAAATCTTCTTTTTTTGGTAAATTATTTTCAGACATTTGCTACACAATATTGTTTTCCTTTCTTCTATCTCTTCTACATCTCTCTCTCTCTCTTTTTCTGTTGATTTACCTTTCACGGCTGACAGGGGCAGAGGGTCCATAAGGCTGGAACTTTCCGGCAAGCACCACACCCAGTACTTGAACCCCTGTAGCAGCCTTGGCCGACTTTGGTTCACTGGTCTTGAACTGACTGTACACCACACTGAAAAAGACAGTTGGACAATAGATTCACTGAGTCCTTTTTTCACACTCTGAATATGTAAGCAGAAACAGCTATTGGCATATTAGCGTGAAATTGCTGATTGCATGATGAAATCATGTTTGTTTTTTTTGTATTTGGGTTTAACGGCACATCAGCATGATCACCGCTATATCGTGCCAAACACGGTAAGATACATTTACATGTCAAGAAGAAAGGAAAGAAAGCAGGAAAGAAGACAGGAACAAAGAGAGAGAGGAGATGTCACCTGTGGAATGCTGAGAATGGCATTCCATGGAAGACATTCCTCCTATGGTGGGCTTTTACCCCTGCAGGTGAGAGCAGAGAGCCTACACATATACCAAGAGCCCCTGTGGGGGATGTTGAAATCAGTCCATTTGGAATGAAATGATGGATGATTTTTCTATCCTTCGTCTTAGCTGGAGGAGGCTGCTAAAACGGTCTATTTCTAGTTAAATTTGCCTGTGATATTAATGTCCAGATTTAGCGCATGTCTGATTTCATATGGCACTAAGCAATATTTATTACTGTTTCAGAAATGACAGTTTCAGTCTAAAGGCGATATAACGCACATAATTTATCATGTTGTATTATTACGGAAGAAAATCAGACAAAGCATAATGAATGAGTCTTTCATCAAATTAGTCCCTAGATATTTCTAGATTCAGTCTATTCAGTATTAGTGAAACTTTAGCTATATCATTTGAAATCTGATACTGATGCATATGAATGACTATGGGAACAAATTACCTCATCAAGGCCATTTATTACTGATTTGTTGGTAAATGCTGATGTACTTAATGAAATAAATTCATACTGTTTGAGTTGACAGCTCATCTCGAAACCCCATTACATGGGTGATAGATAGAACCCCATAACCTACTGCGACCTAGGGATTCCCCAATATGTACATAATATATATAAAATAAATATCATCCAAATAAATATCGTAACTCTGTCTAAATAAATATCGTTAAAAATTAATGTTGTAAAATTAGGCATACAAGGGAAATAGGAAATAAAGGTCGAAGGGCTCATTCCTGTGTAGATAGAGTAGGGAAAAATAGAGTACGAGATATCGACGCTAGGGATGTGACATACCAAAACAACGATAGCAAGGGACCCATGAGTGAGCAAAAAAGTTTTGTTTTTTTTTTAAGGAAAAACATGATTCGCTTTCTGTTTGTTTGTTTGTTTGTTTTAAACAAAACCCCGTCAAGATAACCTCCACTAGGAACTTGAAAGATGTATTACAGAACGTAACGTAACGTAACCATTACGTGAATAGTTGAAACTGCAATATATAAACACTTTAATTTTTCATTTTGCGTACATTAATAACCAAAAATTTCAGCCATATATATTACCTCAGCTGAAGTATTACTTTCCCTTCACTAAATTAGTAACTAAAATTCTCAATTTGCAAAGTTTGAATAAAGGGAACTGCAGGTGAATGTAGCATTAGCAAAGGTATTTTGGTATCAAAATACAAAACAAATGACTGCCTTTTTTTTCCATTGACATTTCCTACTGACACATGAGAAAACCTGAGAACATTTTGTATGAAAATTCCTTGCTATTGTGAAACTTTCATTAGTGACCTACTTACTCATACGGAATCTCTACTCTGTCGTGCCAGCATTCCAGAAGAGTCTTCAGCAGCTCCAGATTGCTGCGGAAAACTTGTCGGTTAGGATTGTAGATGTTGCCCATCAAAATTTTGACCACCCGTGAGGCCATAGCCCGTTCTTCCACTGAATCCTGTGAAAGAAAAAAAAAAATTCTTCATAAAAGAGAATACTCTGGAATGGCTGCGGTACATTCATTAATCAAGTTCTATAACAAAACTGAGTTAACAATAGAAAAAGTTAAGTATTTGATGGAACCACTTCATAATAATATATAATAACAGAATCTTGAGAAATACAAAGACATTCTCTCTGGACATGAGGCAGTTATAAAAGGGTGAGAGAGACAACATGTATCTGAATGAAACAGACATAATACGGTGTCAGGCATCCATCTGAAATAAGAAAGGAGTCAAAGCGGGCCTCCTTGATAGATTAGGATTTCACTAATTATGGGGATCAAAGATGGATATTGTAGCACAGAGAAGGGCTAGCTGAACTACCCTCTCACTAAAGTCAAGTATACTTATAAATTTTTGTAGAACTTTTCTTGTTGACTGGGTGCAAAATAGACGTCAGCATGAAAAATAAATTGAGCTATGAAGAGAATGAATCAAGCATTAAAGGAAATTATGGGTACATAGTGCCCTATACCAGAAGACCTGAATATCAAAGTTTAACATTATTCGGGAAGATTGTGCACCCACTTCATAATCAATCAAAATATTCCGAACGTCTGTTGTACATGAAAAACGCTGAACAGAAATTCATTTCTGCCATCAGTGATACACTTATCAAACTGCTATTGTAGTTCTTGGCTCTGCCTTGTCCTGAAGCATGTGAGTGTGAATATCTTAACGGCAAACTCTTCTTTCATCAAGCATGAAAAGGAATTTCTTTTTGCAAACAAATAAAGTTTATCGTATCTTGTCTTGTCTTATATTTCTTTTTTTATCTTCCCTTATCTAATACTCATTTCCATTTGCATTGACGGTTTTGTCGTGTACTCATGTTTAGCTCAAACACACTATGACGCTCACCTCTGGGATGGCTGTTGTGTGCCAGCCCAACATGGTGACAATAAGATCAACAGCAAAGTAGGTGATGCCCTGGCCGCTAACTTCATGA
>JBCEWB010244707.1:51698-63713 GCA_039654565.1 Peronia peronii
CTGTTGTGTGCCAGCCCAACATGGTGACAATAAGATCAACAGCAAAGTAGGTGATGCCCTGGCCGCTAACTTCATGACAGAACAGCAGCTGACATAGTGGTCGCAACCAAAATTTGGCGTAAGGCTGAAAAATCTGCGCCAAAATATGCAGATAGACGATGAAAGAGCATGATAATTTAAGCAACTGAGAAATGACAAATGCTTCCAAAGGAGGACATTATTTTGTTCTCAAGTCATGTTAGTTCCAACCTAAATAAAGATGGGACTAAAACAATTCTCCAGAAATATGCTATACAGATAAGCTATAATAATAAAAAAGGTTGGCAATACCTGAAAGCATTAAGAATAAAGTGAGCAGATTTTTTGTAAAGGAGTTCATTTTTTTTTCTTTGTTATTAGGTTATTAGGTTCTTGTTGTTGTTTTTTTTCAGCTAAAATTGTGCATAAGAGTGAAAACCATATTCAGCTACATGCCCACCTTAATAAGGACAGGGCATGGAAAAATATATTTTGCTCTGAATATATTTTCTTTCTGATTTTGTCAGTTTCTAAATGAGGCTGAACAGACACAAACAAATTTCTCTACACAGACAGCAGCTTCTTTGTCTGTTCAACAATCTCCAAGTTTGATTACCGACTTCTAACATTAAACAGTATCTTCATCCTAAAGTTTACAGGATCTAAACTGGCTCAATTGATATTATAATAGTCCCATAGCACTTACATAATAGTTCTTAGTATGGCCTTAGTATGTTGTGATCTGGTATATTGAGCCATTCAGTTATATCTTATTCTCAAAGATCTGGAGCATCTTTCAACACAAAATGATAGAACTGTCTTAATTAATCTGGATCTCCATATTTAATACTGGCTCGAATATCAATCTGTTTGAAAACTCTAAAATCGTTTCCTCATATGACACACATATTGGCGGCTTTTGTAACTTTTGAAGTTGTTCCTAACCATATATAAAATAGAGCCACTCTGAACTGTAGAGTGTAATGAGGCCATATCGGTAATCTCTTTTCAGATCTTATCAGATCACATAATCACAAGTTGTGGAAGGTCAAGATATTAACACACCTGACTGCAGTTCGTGACCAGCTTGGCAATGAAAAGCTTTGTGTTGAGATTAGTTGCTGGATTTGTCAGTTTGTCATGTAGGTAGGGCATCCATGCTGGCATCTCCTTGGGCACTGTGCCCTGTCAAGATTTAGTTATAATCATTTAGTTATATAGTTAGACCAACAATAACAAATAATATCTCAAATAGGAAATTAAAAATGAAAGAGCAAGCTTACCTTCAGCAAATACTTTGAGACTGTAAAGTAAATTGTTTTATTTTTATTTCGAACAACAGTGTGAGTAACATGTCTATGCAATGGCCCATTTCCTTTCTCTTTCTGTGTAGATGTATGTTTATATGTACCATAGACTTTAAAAGAAAAATAACTAACTTGCTCTATCTGAAACAGCATTCACTTACTGTAATCAGACTGGCATTTATTCTTTCATTTCGTGTAGTTTTCAAATAAACAGTTTATTGGGATAATAAACAGTGTAGATGTACAAACCTGAGACAAAACCCTCACAATCAATGCACAACAAAAAAAAAAAGGGGGGGGGGGGGGGGGAAGAGAGAGAGAGAGATAAAAAAAGGATATGAAACAACTGAAAGTGTAAAGAGCAAATACTTCACAGGTGTGCTAAGAAAGTACCAATATAGAGATGCAAACCAGCTTTGATTCAATCAAAATGAAAAAACTGCTACTGATTATAGAGAAATGAATTAAGTGCAAGTAACAAAGCTCATGGTTCAATGATTTCACAGAACTTAGAGAGAAAGGAGTGGTTGTTTCATTTTTCACAATGTAAAGGAAAAAATTCCTCTTGAAACAGATTCTAAATGACAAAGACCTTACCCTAGGCACCTCTGGAGAGACCTTCACAATGACCATGTATTTGAGGACGGCAAAAATCTTACCTTAGGAACTTCTGGAGAGATCTTGGCATGAGCCATGTGTCTGAGGAGAGCTATCAGAGGTGCCATACACTCATGCCTGTTGAGAGCATCCAATTCTAACTCCACATAGCCCTCAGATACAGAATCTTCAAGGGTCTGGAAATGAAACAAATGAGAGAGAGACCATGAAATAAATGTCAATTTTCCTTCAGACAGAATATTCAAGGGCCTGGGAAATGAATGAGACAGACTATGACATATACATCCATTTCCTTTCAGATACGGAATCAACAAAGGTCTAGGAAGTAAACAAATGTCAAATATGGTGCATAAATGTTCATTCCCCCTCATGTACTGAGTCTTTAGTCACTGACAGAACAAACAAATTTGAGGCATTTTAGCATGAAAGAAATTCTTGACAGCAATCGAAGAAAGTTGGAGTGAATAAAATAGTGCATCATTATAAAAATTCCCAACTTATAATCGGATCAAGTGTGGAGAACACAAAGTATACATATAACTTCTGAAGTAATTTTTTTACTTGCACAGGGCTGAAACATCATGTCACATCGCCTGACATCCTTTTCATTCTACTTGAAATGACACAGGATTTTCAATTAATTCCTCATTTCACTATAACCACTCTGTAATGGTGATCACATGTTTGAAGGCATGTCTACTTCATTTACAGCTATAGGAATTAACTGCATTTATCCTGATGTATCATGAACTACAAAAAAAATCACAAGGGTGAATTTGACAATTTACATTATTTTCATCCAGATCTGATGTGCTCTTGCTTGATTTTAAATTTGAGGCATAGGATCCACCCTGCAAAAAAAAAAAAAAAAGAAAAAGCCAACGTAAAATTGAATGGTTAAAAGAATTAAGTAATAAACAGAATTAATAATGTTAAAAGTAATGAAGTAAGAAGCAATCACGAGAGATCAATTTCCAAATATTCATAACAAATTATTTTAAAAGCTACACCAATTGTTGAATATTCTCCACATCTGTGAAACTTTCATTAAATCTTTCTAAAAATCAGGATATAACTTGACTCATTTATCAACCTAATTTTATGAAAAAAAATCTTGACAAACAAATTCACAAAATTACTTAATTTTAAGAGATTTTTTGCTTTGATATGTAAAAAAAAATATTTTATTCAAACAAACTTCTTACATGAGGAAGACACACAACAACATTATATAACACTTAAATAATGATTCGCTGCATCAATTTTGGAGATTTTGATTCAAATACAGCTTGCATCAAAAGTTCAAGCCCATTTCAAGTCCATGCACATAATAGGAATGTTGGAGGGTTTATCTCCAACTTTACTGTGACTCAAACTATAAGAAAAAAACGGAAAACATAATGCGTTTCCAACAGAAATCAAATCATTTTATGAAACTAGAGTGGTCAGTATAGGAGACATGATCATTAAGAATTAAGAAGATCAAGATGAGTCCACTTCATATCTTTGATCTCTAAACAAAAAAGCTTTGAAAACTTTAATGAATGGCTTTACATTCAAGGCCCTGTGCCCAAGAACATCATTTATACAGAAAATGCTGGTTATGAAATGAAAGTGGTTAGTGGACATATAAGTATTACTCTCATTTATAGTGAAAAGTGTAAGTATTAATAGCTTCCACTTCATATCAGAACTCTTTTGAGATAACAAATTAACCAAGAATATTAGACAAAGCTTTACATCCAGAGTGACACTCCTCCCCAACAAAAGTATCCACAGGTAATCAATATGGGACATAACTTGGAATTCAGAACTTGGAAAACAAAAGCAACCAGTAGGCATGTGATGATCATTATTGTTGCAATGGGAAAAGATTAAAGGTTTCCAGTTAAAACAACTGATCCATGATTTATGACATTTACGTATAGCTCCATACCCAAAATCACAATCACATATCCAACGAAAGTGGATATATATAGGGGAACAGCTGCTACAACATAAAAGCGATCACTGGGCATGTGACAACTGTTGTCGAATGATAGTAAATTGGTTGAAAGTTTGTGGTTGAGATCACTGACCTGTCCTGAGCTGGATAAGTTGAAGTCGTAGTGATGGAGGTCATCACTGAGGCTGCTGTCGGCCAGGTACTGAGATGCCAGATGAAGTGATGGAGTGAATGACATTTCGCTAGAGCCATCTTTCACTTCTGCTTTTTTCTCACGAGCCTCGTTGCGAATGGAGACAAATTTCTTCCTTCTCTCCATAGGTGCCTGCAATGTATTGGTATTATTGATAAGGTGGTCAATGTTAAGATAGAAGTCAAAGGGATTAAAGGAATGTGTGGCATAACAATAGAATTGCCGACTTCATAAGGCCTTTTCTTTCACAATAATCACTAGTGCTTCATAAAATACTATACGTAAATCTCCAAATGTAGGCATATTCAATTCACATACACATACATTAAGACAATTAATGAGAAATGGAATATCAACAGGATTTCTAAAATCATATTTTAAAAAAATGATGGAGTCCATTGCAACCATAGTCAAGCAATGACAGTGTTAACTACTGTTCTTGAAAACAGATACATGTATCTTTCCATTTCCAAAAGAAACTACAGATGATAACAAGACATTTGTGAAAGAAACAAGGATTTTTGTGTGTATGTTGAATCATATTTTAGAGAGATATTCAGATATTTGTTTTCCTTATGTAATCAAAATACCACTGAACTGTATTTCACATGTAGAAATACCAGCAAAAAGTATGATGGGAAGGATGTATCTTTCATACTGATTCCTCTCTTGAGGTATACAAACTTTAAAAAAACAGACATATACTTATGATCATTTCCAACCAAACAAGAATTCAATATGATCTATAAAATGAGCTCTTTAAACAAGAAAAGATGTTCAATAACAGTGAAAACAAAAAATGACGGGCATACAGATAAAATAGAGAAGTGATGTTCTATGTGCACATTCATTTTTAAATGGGCCAAAATTTATCCAACGCTGACAAAAAATGTATGTTGGTTTTGACACCCATGAGTGAACCATCATTACTTGCATTTACAACTATGTTGTGATATTGCAAGACTTCTATAATTTCATACCTGAAGCTCCACTTGAAACTCATAGGTGGTATCTTTGTCAATTATATTGTCCAGCAGAAATTGGCCCTGGAAATAACAAAATGGAGAAAATACAAATTTATTTGACAAATTAAAATCAACAACAAATCCTCCAGAACAAATTACTGATCAGAAAATAGAGTGTCTCAGAAACTTTCAGAAATTAAACCTTTATTCAAGCAGCAATCAAATTTCATTATTATTTTCAAAGCAGCGTAATCTAAGTAAATATGTAAGTCTTTGATATATCTGAGGACATCGCAATAAAAGTCTTGAAGTCTAATTAAGTGATGTGGTCCACCAATGCTAGGGCCATAATATGTCATTTGTGATCCTACTTTGGCAATGTCAAGATTCTTGTGTTGAAAGAGGAAAAAGAGACAGTTATGATTTCGATGCAGCTAGACTGACTACAGTACAGAAGGACTACCACAAGGTAACATCCAAAGTGGATTAAGGACAGGAATCTGTTAAATACCATGTCAACATTGTAACAGCCACATTTCATCAAACTGAGATCCAACATTTGGCAAGAACAGTGTCTTTATTCTGCGAGATAATGAAAAACCACAATGCCCTTAGACTGCTAAAGTAAATAGGAACAGCACAAGAATACATCTATGTTAGTTTAAGAAATGAAACTAGATTTTCATACAGGCATTTAAAACATTAACCCTGTGAACCTGTATTCCTGGTCTACCAGGATTCCTGAGTTCTACTAATGGCCGTATTCCCGGTTTACTGTAAAAACTATCCAATCAGATATTTAAACATTATTTACTGCGGGATTAGTTAAAATGAGGTCAAGATGGCAGCGCCCATGTACACATTGCTGTGATTTTGTAGCAAAAACGATGTAGAATCTTAGATGTCAGGGACAAAAAGCCATAGATCTAGGTCACAGCTCTTCACAACTGTGGAAATTGTTGATAGTTTGTGTGATTCAGACAGTGGTGAAACTTAATTAGATGAAGATTGTCCTGTTTTTGATAAAGATTTAAAAGAAAGTGATAGATCTAGTGCCACTGCCGTGTCAGAATGTGATCTAGATCTAGATCTGGATAACAACAACCAACAAGCAAGGGGGTGTGGTCCTCAGCGGAATGTGAGGGATGCACCTGTCGGTTAGGTACAATGTGAAATGAAAACTTCACTTCACCACTGATAGATCTAATATTTGATGATACTCATTTGGGACCCTGAAGAAATATTCCTGACTATATAGATCTAACTGAAACTGGATGCACTGGGTATGATTTTTTGGCATATTTTGCTCAGGAGCCCAGGGTGTTGTAAGGCTCAGGAGGGCAGGGTTCAGAGGGTTAAAGTTCTGTCTTATCTCCTGAGAGCCCAGTGTTCAGTGCACTTGTACAGAACATTTTGATTTCCATACCAATTAGTTCAGTACCAAGAAATAAGTCTTACCTTGGTAACATTATCCTGAAAGAGAAAAGCTTTGTAGAATTTGAGCTCAGTCTGTACACAGGAAATGATGGCAATCATCAGATTGTAAGCATGGCAGTGATACTGTCGCCTCAGTTCCACCAGCATTGTCTCCCCTCTCACATCTTCACTTTTGGCTTCATGAGCACACCTACAAAATGATGAGAATTAAATAAAAAAGGGAGAAAAAGAAAGGAGCATTTTAATAACATTTCAATCCTGAGTATCAAGCCTTCAAATTCTTATTTCTCTGGGCGCATATGTAAAGAAAGAGTAGATAACTATGTGCCAGCGTTCAAATTTCATGACTCAAATATTGATATAAACTATTTGTTTTAGATGAAGCCATTATAGAAACAACCCTGGCCTAGGCAAAATCATATCATGCTACACAAGTGCATAACTTTAGGACTTAGGAGAGGATGTCAGAAGGAAGGTGAGAGTCACTTTGAGCTTGTGTGAAAGACACTTTTATTTATCAATGTCTAGTTTATGTATGCAATTCACAATGAGATCAAACCATTTTTAAGTCTGGGTGGTGCTATAGATGTGACTATTCTATCTACTTATATGGGCTATTTGTCATGAAGATAATGGTCAAAAGAGCTGAGTGCCTTGCAAATATATGTGTATACATCTTCCATTTAAGAAACAATCTTTCTTTGTTGATCCTTTCTTAACTGTGTACTTGGGTACAGACTACTGCACAAGCAAACCCTCCAATATGTCAGTGAAATACCCTGATGAAAGTTCAGTCCTGCATGAGTACACCTGTATTATAAATGTAGAACAAAACCGATAAAATGCTTACTGACTCAAAAACTGTGAATATATCCATCTGAAATTTGGCACCAAAACTGTTGTTTAAAGATCTGTTTGTATCTACATAAACCCGAAAAAAATTTATTATTTTTGATGTCATTCTGAAAATGCGATAATATCTCAGTAGCAAATCTGTGAGGGTGTTTGATCCAAATTGTACATTCAACAGAACAAAGCATTGTGTTATTGTTCTCCCGCTTCTGTTCACAGAGCATTCAAAACAAAAACATGTTTTCTTTGAGTAACGTTTAGTTTAATCATCCAAAATACTGACATCGAGGTGAAAATGCTTGCCATACACTTTGAGTTGCAGGGCAATATCGGTTTGACCTAATTTTTAAAAATCCCCCCATGAAAGCCTTGGATTCTCTACTAGTTCTCAATAAACATTTGATTTTAATTATTTGTCTTTATATAGTCTCTGTATATCTCCTTGCAACAGAAATGGAAAAACTACAGAAAAAATCACTGACATAAATTTCAGAGACCATGCAAGAAATGAACAGGTCCTCAAAAAGATCGAAGAAGTTATATGACCTCACAAAAATCTCCTCACTATAGTGAAACTGTGAAAATTGAGATGGTATGATCATATTTCCTGATCGTCAAGTCTTGCAAAGATCGTCTCCCAAGGCACAGTCAGCTGTATAAGAGGAGGACAAAGAAAGAGATGGAAAACAGGATGAGATCTGCAAATTCTTGAAGAGCACTGGAAGGCAGGGAGGGTTTGGAGGAGGTCAGTGACCTCATCTTCAGACATCCCATATGACACAGGCAGCAGTCAAGGGACTGGTGGGTGTCCATTTTGTCAAACAAACCTCAAACAAGCACCTGTTAACAATTTTTGTTTTTGTACTTTCAATATTTTCTACTCAATCAATGGCTCATCAGAAAGACTCACTTGGTAATTCTTTGAGTCATTTCTTTTCCAGTGTCCACTTTGCCAAAGCAAAACTTGCGATTAATGGCTGAGGTCTCAGAGTTGACTTCAGTTTTGTGCAGTCGAGCATACATGATCTCCAACAGTTGGAAACAACAGATTTTGCTCACCAGCTGACTCTCCAGGATGGCTTCGGTGCCCTGAGCAAACAACACAAAGCAAAAATGTGACACGGATGCGATGAGTAACATAAGCAAATTTGTCATCATCTGTTTACTGCTTGCAAACAAAGTGTAAAACTGGCATATCTGTAGATATATTATAGATAGTAAAAAGAATGTAAAATCAATAGCTAACAAAAAGGTGGACAACAACCAAAAAGTCTTGTTTCTTACTAAGATGTGAAATTCGACATTCCTATGGCTCTAGATATCATGGAAGACATATCTGTTCAATGATAGTAGGAGAAGTGGCTAATCACAAAGTCAAAATATAAAACTGCCTCAAGCTCTGTCTGATTGGAGGACTTTCATTCATGACCCAACTCTGAAAAATTTTCTTTACCTTATTCAATTTCACATCCAGATGATTAATCAGATCATGGATGTGGTTGCTGAAGAACTCAATGATGGTTGCCGAGGAGACGAGTCTCAGCATGGGTAAACAGACTCGCTCTATGGCTGCTCTGCGAATATCCGGGAGGAACCCGCCTTCATTGGTGAACACAGCAAATGGCACATCCACGGCTGGCCTCTGCTGAGCCAATGGCAGCCTGAGGAAATCACAAACAGGGAAAAACAATGATAAGATGGAGATTTCTTATGTTTCATTACTGCCTGTTTTCTGTTAAAAAATATCAGTCTGAATTGGATCTACATCAACCATTTAATAGCCATGATCCATGGCAAAGAAAAGTTTCATAGCAATGCAAGTTAAAAACAAGGTGTATTTCATAATGACTTATGATTACTAAAGATAGATCGAGTCAACAACGTTTTGTCTGTATAACTCATACCAAAATATAGCTCTTAAATACAAAACTACCTTAGTATTATCAGTATGCTTTTGATAAGGAAGTTTTCGAAGCATTCATGGGATTAATACTTTATTTTGTATTCAAATATGATGTAGTGGACAAATTTAAACCAGTACCATATATCTGATTTTATGCGCATGCCTTCTATATCTACAAGTGTCATTCATTGCAAAGGGAGAATTTGGTCATTAATACATAATTCAACTGAGCAAAATACAGTGACACAATCAGCATTATCACTGTAAGATATCTCAATATATCTTTTTTTTTGATAATTAGCATGAAAAATGTCTGTACAAAAGTTGATCACCTCATTACAAAAAAAATGATTTCAACATGAGTTTGACATCATCAGCATAAAAATTATCCTCGCAAACTGCATCAATTATACTTGGTACATTTACAGTTTTTAACACATTGCCTAGGACTCCATTATAAGCTCACAAACTAACCTCTCAATGAATCTGGTGATGCCTCTCTGTATGGCCTCCTCATGAGAATGTTGTGATTTTCGGCACACCACACTGATTAGGATCTCCAGCAACATCAAACTTCCTGTCATTTCCATGGCAATCAAAAGCTGCCACAGTAAAGATACGAAACACTGCATTAAACTTCTTGTCATTTCTGTGCAACTAAAAGTTACACAAGCTAAAGCATCAGACCACAACATCAATGTCCTAACATTTCCATGGCAACCCAAAACTGCTAGAGCAAAAATGATAAATCACAACAGCACATACGATGTTGGTGGACTAGTAGCTAAAACAGTACAAACCTTATCTATGGCTGAAACATAGTCCTTGTATTTATGAGTGCCAACTGCATATTCTGTACTTTCCAGTGGAAAATTGTCAGCAATGAATCTGTTGATGGTATCTCTGTAAGCAAATGATATATGATTTTAACAAAATGTGACAAAAAAAACAGCAACATTAACGTGAACAATGATAAAGATAAAGGGCAGAAAATGTTCCCAACTATCTTACTGTAACATGTCTGAGGTGAATTCATGAACCGTGTCTCCAAGAGCCAACAACACTGAGGGAAGTGTTTAGCATGGATCTCAAGTTTACATGTGATGAAACACAAAAAGAGGCAAAGACGGAAAACAAGGGGAAAAAAAAAAAAAAAAAATGACATGTTTTCACCATCTAAGAAAAGGAAACTGAGATTATGAGCCAGCAAGAACTAATAGCAGAAATCCTTGGACAGCTAACAATCAAAATTTCACGCAAGTATAATTTCAGTATCACAGTCACTGAAGGTCTGTCTAAATAAATATCTTCATTATCAGAGCATTCTTGCTCTAAACAACTATTCTACAAGAAAGTCCTACTATATCGCATTTTGTGATGATTACAAAGAGCAATCTGTCAGTTTATAAGAGGCATCGGATGAAATCAGTTTTGCAAATAAACCTTGTGAACAGAAGAGAGTAAATTCAAATTTAAACACAACAGAAAAGAATCTTACTTTAACTGATCCTGATGTTGATCTTTCAAACTGGCAAAAAATGGAAGCAAGTCCAGAACCTGATTCTGAAACACAGATATAATGATAAATTAGAAACGAATTCCATATTTTATTCAGAGCAGTTATGGGAAACAAATAAGTAGTAAAACATACATACTAGACAGCTCTGAAAAATAAACACAGCATAGATATGTTCATCATTATTTGTAATTGTAATTATTTGTACACATTTGCTTCATTAACATCTGGATAACATCAGACTCATGTCACATTGTATAAAACCTTTTCATATTTCAGAAAGAAAAAAAAAAAAAAAGAACTGGCCATGTAAGCCAGTATCTAGCTTGACTGGATGTCAAAGATGTGCTTCTACACAGTAATCACATTTTGAAACTAAAAGTGGCTGCTCCTGCAGTGAAAGCTGCTACACTTGTGGATTGATCTGACATAGAAAAAATATAGCATGGAAACTGAAACTGATGCTCCCAAGACTCTAATTCCCTATGTCAATTACACCTCTGTGATAAAAAATACTTAATTTACGATTTAATTATTTTGCCCAGTACTGCTGAATAAAGGAAACAGTTATGTGTATTTTTTTATATGAATAGCAAGATCTATATGCAGATGATGACCATCATTCTGAAAGTTTTTATTTTTCTTGCTTCAAAAAATCTGCTGCAACTGTTGGGTTGCGACCCCTCATAAGACTTTTTACTAATAAGCAAGTTGAAAATTAATAATTTGGGACATAATGTAGTGGTCAGTTTGTGATTTCCTGTGGATGTATATTATTATATACATACATAAAACATAATTATATGTTATGCACAGAAGTATGCTAAGAATATATTTTTAAATCAATAAATACTGCATGTAAGCTACCTGCACATTTAACAATCTTAGCCCCCCGAGTTATCTAAATCTAGCAGCATCAAAAACTTACAGATTCTTTCCTGTTCGACACAATCATTCACAACATTGTAAGATTTGCAATTATGATTGTAATGTTGTAAACAATCCAAAAAAATCATAATGTGGCATAAAATCATATACACTAGTAGTCCTGTAGTTGCTTCGGTGACTCTGCGGGCAGCCCCTCGGGGCCGCCTGTTGTCCTATGAGTCATCATATGAGGCGCATGGGCAGCAAGGGTTCTGTCCTGAGCTGTCTTTAATTGGCTGAAGCTGGTGGGTTCTCCACCAATAGCTTAGCCCTGACTCTTTCCTTCACGTGGCAGCGACTGTGCTTCGAGAGGTTGGACATGTGCTGGCCTCTC